>APFE030477148.1:397-15299 GCA_000404065.3 Pinus taeda | reverse complement strand
GAAGAAGGTGGAGAGAGATTTTGGCAAGAATGGAAAAGAGGATTCCATATTTGATGTGGGTCAGGATGATACACATGATGAAGTGCAGAGAAAAGAAGCACCATTGAAATGGTTTGTAAAGAGATGGTTAGATTTATTAACCAATTAAGGCCTTGCATTTCTTTTGATAATTGATGCAAATCTTGCATTATTGATGCATTTCCTTGTTATTTGGATGCAATTCTTTTCTCCTGAAAGTATGTTGCATATTGCATGAAGCAAGATGTTGGAAAAGTAGAGTTATGTTGACTCACTTAGAAGTAGCAAAGATGGCAATTTGCAACTACAAATTTGCATGCATGTTGCATTCTTGAACTTGCATATTTACACCAGGAAGGTGTTCGAAAGTGGAGTATGTTGACTCAATTTATTGCAGCAAATTTTGTCATTCCAGCTCTTTAAGTACTCGTACATACCAATCGAATTCTTGTACTTGTGATTTTACTTGTGAGAGAGTTGAGAATTGTTATACATGCATGAGACTTTGTCTATGTGAACATTGGAATTTTTAATAGTTTCAATGTACTTGAACATGCATGAGTGATTGACTTGTGTTGGTTGATTGCTTTGTTAACATGTTTGTTGTCAACTTGAGAATGTTGATCATTTGCACATGCATGAGTATTAGCTTATGTGGTCTATTGATTGTTACATGTATGTTATATCGACTTGGAAGAGTTGATTTTGTCTCCAAAGATGAAAGGGAGATGTGACGAATTGTTTCATGAGAATGTGGATTCTTGTTGTAAATCATCAAGTTGTTGTACATGCTTTTGCTTGACTTGAAAGTTAGTTGTTTGAGGAAGCATGTTTTGTTGACTTGTGTTTAGTTTATGGTTTATACACCAAGATGTAAGAGTACATGGTGACGTTCACATGATGTGACATTTGTTCTTTGAAGAAGCAAAAGGAAGAGGTCGTCAAGTTATATTGTTGCATGAGTGTTTTTGAAGGATAATGGTGTTTCTTGTGACAAGATGTTGCGGGATTTTGGAAGGTCCACACTTGAGAAAGAGGCTCATGATTAGCCTTCATTCTCAAATCATGACATAAGCAGCATGTTGATACTGGAGGATGATGGAATCAAGAAGCGAAAGTGGACAAAAATGCCAAAAAAATATGCAGCCATTATAAACCATTTGATGGGTTGACGCCAAGAGGCGAAAGAGATGGTGAATGCATTCTTCCAAATGTGGAATTTTAAACTATGGAGGTAAAAGAATGGTCATTTATTTTCTTGTTATTACTGATATTGGAACTCATTGTTTTAGTTCACTCAGATGGGATTAACTTGGAAAAGTGGTTTCCAAGGAGAAGCTTGCATCGAATGAATGTGTTGCAAAGGAGGAACATGATTCTTAGTGGGAAGGCCATCAGTCAACTTTCCAAACACCGAGGGATCACTTTGGAACAGCAGAGTGTTTAATCAGCAAGTAGCCAGCAAGTGTTGGATTAGGTTAGCAATAAAAGGAGAACATTGGTTGAAGTGCCAAGCCATTTGTAAGGCAAGGCATGTCAGTGAACCCAAGTGGTTGTCATGGTGATTTTTCGAAGTAGAATCAATTGATAGAACTTGGGAAGGAGAAGAGTATTCAGTTCTCATCAGATAACCAGGTTTTATGGGTCTAAAATCTTGTCAGTAGGAAGGAGTGATCGGAATATGAATTAGGGGAAAAATATTGCTCAAAAATCAAAGTGCTCAAAATTGCACAAAAGCTTAATGACCACATCCATCTTGGTGATACGATCCCAATGCAACTTGTTTCACTCAAAACGAGGTTCTTATGAGAAATATATCGAATTTTTTCTGCTTTGCCAAACAGAATAATTTTGCAAAAAACAATGCAGTCACTGCTCAGTTAGCAGTCCGTACAATTGATGTGGCAGATGACTATGCAGGTCAAAAGTTTGGTCAACAACTAGTAATGTCACGCTAAGTGGTGCTTTTTTGTTGTTCTACAGTTTGATGAGTTGGCATTTTTTTATTGGATGGAGAAGGACCAATAAGAAGAGGACATGTGCAAGCCCAAAGATCACCATGTGTCCCTCCGCAAGGGCTTATTAGAATTGGCGTGCAATGAAAAAAGTTTATTTGGCAGGTCAGTGGAGTCAAACCCATGACCTCACCCACACAAACCCAAAGCCTTATGTTGGGCAACAGATCCCACGTGTAATGGTTTTGGGGCTTGAAGCCCACATTTTTGGGTATTTTACTGTAAAATCTCCGCGAAGTGCGCAGAGCGCAAATTGTAATGGGTCAAGTCCAAGGGTAGTCCACTCTAAAATATTATAAGTTAATCTACAATGTGTCAGCTTTCCCATGGTCAGTGGACCATGGGAATGTATAAATAAGAGCAAGGCTCTAAATGTAAGGTAGATTTTTGGTAATAGAAGTAATATGGGTGTCTGAACGTGATAGTAGATCTAAGTCTATGAAGTGCAAGTTTGGGTTGTAATAGGAGATATAGGCTCTGCAACTGTGTACGTGGAGGCCTGGTTAGAGTCCACAGCTGTGGGCGTGGACCCTTGCAGTTGTGTGCGTAGGGGAGGAAGTTGATTGTAACTGGATAAAGGGCATTAATAAAGATAAGTGATTCTGAAATATTGTGCATTTGATCGCAGATCTATATGTTTATGCTTATGTTACGGTTTTATGCGTATATTTAATATTTATGGTTGCACGTGTTGGTTTTAACTATTGAATGCTCAATTAAAAACCTTAAGGAATAGATTAGATCTGTAATAACTATAATAATAATAAGAATCTAGGAAACACCCCATCGCAGATCTTCACGAAGGCCAGATAGCTACGAAGAGTAGCACGACTGTGAAGTTCAGTTTGCAACCTCTCCAGACCTTAGCAAGACATCCCTAGGGTGGGGAAACCTGGTTCCAGCACCCTCCCATACTACCTTAGGTGAGACTTCAGTCTATGCTCGGCGGATTGTTGCCGAAAGGGCAGGCAGTGCGGGATTTGTTTGGCTAAAACTCTTCCAGACCTAGGTCAGGGCCCAATAAGCCAACAAATGGTTCCATTTCCAGGACTGGGATCTGCCTAATGGATGTCTAATGTCGGAACACTGAAATCCTATGAAGAAAGATATTGAATATTGGTTGGATCAAAAGCTTCACGAGTTCGTGGTGTAGGAAAAAAAAAACCCCATAGATATCTAAGAAGAGGTGGCTAGATCGCTACATATACACGGAAATCCACGAGATCTTCTTCACGTCCTTCTCATCAAAACTATATACATGGATTGTGAGGCTAGCTGACAGTCAAGGAAGGTGTAAACTCAACCAACCATTAGTGTGGACCCCAGAGTTGGTACACATGCTAAAGGGATCTGAAGATAAAATCGCACGGGTAGTAGATCATTAACTCGATCGAATAATAGGAGGGTTTATCACTGAGTTCGTGATAGATACAACTGTGAAGCGGAAAGACGTTTTCTCAAGGGACAACAGGGTAAGTACATCAAATCGTTGAATACTTGGATTAAAATGCTATTATGTGAAAAATGGGTTATGCAAATCCATTGATGTCTGGGGTAACGCGGAGCGAAACAGGCTACCAAGGGATTGAAGGATTAGAGAACAGTCCCCTTATTTCACTTTCACAGGAAAGCGAGGAGGAGCTCACTGGGTTCTCTCCGAGAAGTGCGGTCCAGTTGATAAAGCATCACATTCCACAGTTACCACCTCCATCCATGCCATCACCCTCTTCACCTACATCCACCCCGTCTTCACCTAACCCACCTACACCACCTCCAAGGTTTGGAATGGCGAATGGGATCAAGCTGCACATATTTAGAGGTGTAGGAAATGAGGAATCAGAACAGTTCTGGTTTGTGGTAAAGACAGTATGGGAATCCCAAGGCATTACGGATGATAGCATTAAAAAGGCTACTTTGGTGAGCGCGCTACAGGATCGTGCGTTGATGTGGTATATTAAGCACACTAGTGATCATCCAAATGTCAGAATAGCGAAGATCCAGAATGCATTGAACAAAGAGTTTAGCCGACCAAAATAAAAAACGCAGTTGATTATAGGATTCAAGGAGATCGCGATGCTTCTAGGTGAAACCCCCTGGAATCTAGATCAAAGGTTGAAAAGTACGATCCACGAGGCTAATATGACACTGACGGACGTGTAGCACCACACGTGGTTTGTGGTGTCTTTGACACCACACCTGAGGACAACACTGTCACAACATAAGCTCTCAACCCAGGCAGAGTCACTGGAAATGGTGATGAGATTGCACGAAACACCAATATAGGATCCGAGGCTGGGAGTCCAACAAATCCACATGCAACTACAAAACCTATGCTTAGAGATGCAGAGTTTGAAGTAGGCCGGGGTGTGCAAAGAAGTGTGGTGTATAAAATGTAAGGGCCAGGGTCATGATAAGGATCATTGTCCTGTATTCATGAACTATTTGGCAGGAGGGGGATTGATGCCATTGAGACCAGAGGTGCAAGCAAGTCCGAGTGTGATCGTCGCTCTCTAGTGCATGATTTTTCAAGTGGGAGGAAAGCACACAACGGACAACTGTCACCTGTTGCAGAAATATACCCAGACTTCGCAGCAACTATACTATAATTTTTGTAGATTAGTGGGTCATGATGAGCAAACATGTCGAAGCTATGAAATAATGATGGATAGGACTCTAGCTTATCGAATGTAGACAGAAACGTGAGGCCTCGATCCATCTGCAACAATAGCACAGGGTGGCATCCAAGGGCGAGGCCGAGGTCGCAGGGGAATGGGGCCCAGGAGAGGCTGCAGACAGCTAATTTGTTACAATTGCGGAGGCCCTGGGCACTATGCTCGTGATTGTACCAACATGATGAGTTTATAGTACTCGTACTATGAACAGTTTGATCATGAAATGATAGATTTTGTGACGTTGATCACACAAATGCATGAAAAAGGGGTGTTGTAGCCCACTCCAACGCAAAACATCTAAATGATGAGGTCCTAACTGCGTGGAGAGGACCCCAACATGAACATGATGCTCAAGAGTGGTGCGACCACGGGGGAAGATAAGGGGAAGAAGCTTGAAGAAGACACCTGGGTATTTAAGGCTCCTGCAAACGAACCTGAATTTGACTTGGACCGTGCCGAAGAAACTCTATGGAAACTAAGAAGAGCTTCGCAGAGGTCTCTACTGCAGGTAGTAGGGATCAACCAAAGATGGGCCTAGATCCCTCGATGCTAACTACCTTTTTAGAGACATGTCTGAAACTGTTGTGTGATAATAAGGTAGTTAAAGGATTACAAGAATTGATTGCTAGGTGTGCGGGGTCAGGGGAGCCACATGTACTTCGAAAAATGGGGAAGCATGCCCTACGCACCGGACGGGAAATGCGATTGACAGCACAAATTGGTGAATACGAGATGGATCAAGTAATCTTAGACCTGGGGTAGGACGCGAAAATATTACCAAAGTAGACTTGGGAACGCATGGGTAGGCCTGCACTACAGTGGTCTCCCATTTAATTACAAATGGTGAACCAAAAAAAGATCTTGCCCATGGGAATATTAATAGGAGTAATAGTGGATATCGATGGTGTGAGCACGCATACAGATTTTGAGGTAATAGAGATTGTGGATGATAGTAACCCTTACCCCGCATTACTTAGAATAGACTGGGTAACGGATATGAATGGAGTCATCAATCTAAGAAAGCGGAAAATGATTTTTGAGACAAAGTCCCTACCTGTGATAGTTCCGTTGGATCCCATCGAAGGGCAGCATTACACAAAACCCATGCACAACAATGGAAATGATGAAGAGCTAGATTGTATCTACAAAATAACTGCATGGAGCTAGGATTGGCTACATCCTACAACATATGAAAGGACCCCGTGAAAGCACGCATAATCCTGCATGTCAGAATCCGACGAAGAAGATGAGCGATGGCACAATCAGTTGAGTGAAGTGACAATGCTAAATTGTAATATGATGACCAAATCACTGTGTTGCATAACCTCCTAGGCTCAAGATCTACCAACATAGGATGGACTAACAGCAGTGGACGAATTCTTGAGCATGTTTGAGAGTGTAGTACTAGAGCACCAGAGGTTTGATGCATTGAAGTGGGTGTTGCGTGCAACACCTGCGCGTTGGTGGGGAACACATGAAGGGAATTTTGAAAGCTGGTATGATTGCAGAAGAATGATGCAAATAAGGTTTGGGAAGATAGAACTACGAATAACCGAGAAATATCATGGACGTGATGACCTACGCATGCACCTCGTAAAATTGACCAAAGCCTATGGCGAAGAGCCCCAACCTGAATGGGTACATTTATTCTATCATACCCTGGATGTCATCCCCAAAAACTAGTATACTGAGACAGAGCTCCGACATGGTATGGGCGAATGGGATAACTTGCGCGAAGGGTTTTTATTAACGTTCTTATTTGAAGACCAATGGATGGATATTGTTGATGATGCGCTGCAAATTGTGAAAGCCACTATGGTCGCATCAGTTAATCCATGTCCTAGAATGTTATAACATGCAAGCAAAGGATGATGATGACCCCTGAAACATTAACATCCCGGAAACAGAAGGGAGCCACGAAGTTCAAGGATCATCGATCGAGGACCCCGACATCACAGTGCCACTAAAAACAAAATAGGTAAACATTGGTACAAATGAGGAGCTGAAGTACGTGACCCTGGGGGACTATTAGGATGATGCCATGATGGGTAAAGTCATTGAGTTACTGCCCGAATATCAAGACTTATTCCCAACCAAAATGACAGAGTTAAAGGGGATTCTCGGTGACCTTGGGATGATGAAGATAACTCTGAAGCCAGATGAGAAGCTAGTTAAGCAGCGTCCTTACCATTTGAATCCGAAGTATAAGGAAAAAGTCCGCAAAGAATTGGACAAAATGCTTGCAGCAGGAATTATTGAACCTGTGGAAGAATCTGACTGGGTGAGTCCTATGATAGTACAAGAGAAAAAACAGAAGGACGAAATTCAAATCTGCGTGGACCTTCAAAAATTGAATGATGCTTGCGTTCATGACCCTTTTCCAACCTTGTTTACAAATGAAGTCCTGGAGAATGTTGGTGGACAAGAAGCATACTCGTTCACGGAGGGGCTCTCAGGATACCATCAGATCAAGATCGTACCAGAAGATAGGAACAAGACCACCTTCGTGATCGAATGGGGATGTTTTCAGTATACTGCTATGCCCTTCAGGTTGAAGAACGTGCCAGTGGTATTTTCGTGCGTAGTAGTGGTTACGTTCAAAGAATTCATTCATAAGTTTTTGGAGGTTTATTTTGATGATTGGACTGTACTTGGGCTAGTCAAGAAACATGTAGCAAGCTTATGGTTGATGTTGGATACATACCGACAACACCAAATTGTGCTGAATCTTAAAAAGTGTACATTCCTCGTCCCTTTTGGCAACTTGCTCTGCCATGTAGTCTGCAGACAAGGGCTGATGGTGGACCCTGCGAAAATTGTTGTCATACTCAATCTGCAAGCATCGCACAGTGTTAAACAACTATGTACAACGCTAGTACACACTGGATACTATCGAAAGTTTGTTAAGGGCTACACACAAATCACGGCACCAATGGAACAGTTGTTGAAAAAGGACACTACATATTGTTAGAATGATGACTATAAGAAGAGTCTAGAGATTCTAAAGGAAAAGATGGCATTTGCCCCCATTTTGGTTTTCCCAAAATGGGAGATTGAATCTCATGTACACGTTGATGGGTCGTGTATTATGCTGGGCATTGTACCCACATAGGAAGGAGCAGAAGGCATTGATAACTCAATCATGTTCGCAAGTCGACAATTTTCTAAAGTAGAAAAGAACTACTCCACTACTGAGCGCTAGGGATTGGCGATGGTATATGTACTCCAGAAATACTGCCACTATCTATTCGGTGGGCACGTTAAAGTGTATACCGATCACTCTACGTTGAAATACCTGGTGAACAAGCCTGTGTTAGGTGGGCGCATTTGTAGATAGTTGTTATTGTTTCAAGAATATGATTTTGAGTTCATCATAAAGCCAGGACACCTAAACATAGGCCCAGATCACCTCTCCCAAATTGAGAACGGTGAGGAGCCAACAAATTTGGAGGAAGGACTACCTGATGCACAGCTCTATGCACTACACGTAGCAGATGGCCACTTCAAGGACATAATCCACTTCTTAACCACAGGGACCGCACCACAGGGGTATTAAGTCCAGCAGAAGAAATAATTGGTGGTATGCACGGTGGATTTTACTATTATTGCGGGGCGCCTCTATAAAATGGGAAATGATGAAATATTATGAAGATATGTACCTAAATTTGAATGAGGATAGACCCTCACAGAAGCACATGGAGGGGTTGTAGGAGGACATTATGCGGGGAGGGCGATAGCACTGAATATTCTGTGCTGGACTATGGTGGCCAACTCTACATCAAGACTCAAAATCATACTGTCGAGCCTGTGACGTATGTTAATGGACTGGGAAATTGTTGCAGAGGGATGAAATGCTGCTCAATCCATATGACGCTACAATCGTTCCAAAAATGGGTGATCAACTTTGTGGGGCCTATCACGCCTCAAGGAGAGACAAGTGCGCACTATATCATCACCGCGATAGAATACTTGACTCAATGGGCAGAAGCACAACCGATTAAGGACTGCACTACTGCTACAGCTACGAAATTTTTGTTCGAGAATGTGTTGACACAGTTTGGATGCCCAGAAATTCTAATGAGCGACCGTGGAACGCACTTTCTAAATGAAACTACCAGCGCACTCACTAAGGAATTCCAGGTATATCAACAACAAAGTACATTGTATCATCTGCAAGCAAATGGGACAATTGAAGCTTTCAACAAGATTTTGGAGACTGCATTGACCAAGATCTATAACACATAGTGAAATAATTGGGATTTGCACATACCTATTGTGTTATGGGCATATTGAACCACTTGCAATAAATTGACGGGTCAGACACCTTTCTGGTTAGTCTACGACATGGAAGCCATCATGCCAATGGAATACATTGTACCGAGTTTGTGAGTAGCAGCAATGACAGGCATGGAAAACCATGGAGCATTGGAAGAAAGGCTCACACAACTGGAAGAACTAGAGGAGGAATGGTTTCTGGCGAGATTCCATCAACAAGTACAGAAGCAGCGCGAAAAGGCTTGGCATGATTGCCATATCAAGTTGTGCATGTTCAAAGAAAACGATTTAGTATTACTATATGATAGCAAGTTTTAAAAATTCCCTGGAAAACTATGTATGCATTGGTTAGGACCATATGAAGTCAAAGAAGTCACAGATGGAAGCGCAGTCCAGCTCAGCAATCTTAATGGAGCGCCCTTCCCAGGAAGAGTAAATGGCAGTCGCCTGAAGCTCTATACGGGTGGGCCAACTACCTAACTAACTGACCAAAGTACAGTCTCACTACTCCAAGCAATTGAAAGAGAGTGCGGGACGATAAAGTAGTCTATCAGGGAACTGCGCGAAAATAGGGGTGTGCATAGAATCGGTATGTCACAAGGATTGTGATTGTGCAAAAGGGGTTGTGTTGCTACATGGATAAGTAAGGAAGTGACAGTTGTCATCACTATTCATGATAAGATGTCTGAGTTACGGAGAAAAGGGGTGGGAAGTGGGCAATTAAGATATGAAATATGAGCCCGATTTAGAACGATCTACAGTCAATCTAGCATTAAAGGGCTAGAAAAGGAGGGAATGGCCGAATTTGAATTTCCACCAGCCTATAAATCATAGCGGGGCATCCACCACACAAACTGTAGTATATGGAGAATGAAGCTATTGTGCCCTCCACTAGATATGGAACCGTTGAACCTTGACGGTGGGGGAGTAAGCCGGGTGTTTTCAAAGGAGACGCAGGACCTTTTGGACATTGCAATGTTGAAATCCGGGAGCGCCATGTTGAGCTCAACACTGATGGTGCGATATGTATCGGAAATTCTCAGACAAGTAGTAGGACCAGTCCAAATGTCGCTCCATAAACCACGATCTGGCAAGCGATCTATGAAAGCTACAGGAAAGACAGTGAATTTTGAGACAAACAACGAAATTATGCTTAAAAGTTCGTCTCTGACAAGCCTTGAAGATTGGGATCTCGTGGACAATAATATCTCTCTTGCAAAAATGCAACACAAGCTGCAGTAGATATTGAGTATACGGGACCAAAAATTGCAAACTTGTTGTACTTGCACAAAGAGTTCATGCCTCTGGCATCTCAGCTGGAGCTAAAATCCTATGAGGAGCTGCTTTGTGTTAACTGAGCAGAGTAGAATGAGCATCATCGGTTAGGCAAACTAGTAGGGGCAATGGAGTAGGAGCTTGAAAAAGCATTGCAAGAAGCAAGGTTGGAACAACGAGGCACAGTATGTCACTCAAAGGGATGGTGAACCGCAAAGCCTTGGTAGCACGTCTCACCGCACTGATGAGTGACTCGAGGCAAGTCACGATGATTGTGTTGGGGGGCTGTTGGGTAGCAAATCCCCTGCATAATGGTTTTGGGGCTTGAAGCCCACATTTTTGGGTATTTTACTGTAAAAGCTTCGCGAAGTGTGCAAAGCACGAATTGTAATAGGTCAAGTCCAAGGGTAGTCCACCCTAAAATAGTATAAGTTAATCTAGAATTTGTCGGCATACCCATGGTCCGTGGACCATGGGAATGTATAAATAAGAGCAAGGCTCTAAGTGTAAGGTAGTTTTTTGGTAATAGAAGTAATATGGGTGTCTGAACGTGATAGTAGATATAAGTTTGTGAAGTGAAAGTTTGGGTTGTAATAGCAGATAGAGGCTCTATAGCTGTGTGCATGAAGGCCTAGTTAGAGTCTGTAGCTGTGTGCGCGGACCCTTGCAGCTATGTGCGCTGGGTAGTAAGTTTATTGTAACTGGATAAAGGGAATTAATAAAGATAATTGATTCTGAAATATTGTGCATTTGATCGCAGATCTATATGTTTATGCTTATGTTATGGTTTTATGCGTATCTTTAAGATTTATGGTTGCACGCACTGGTTTTAACTGTTGAATGCTCGATTAAAAACCTTAAGGAATAGATCAAATCTGTAATAACTGTAATAATAATAAGAATCTAGGAAACACCCCGTCGCGGATCTCCTCGAAGGCCAGACAACTGCGAAGAGTAGCACGAGTACGAAGTTTAGTTTGCGGCCTCTCCAGATCTCATCAAGGCATCCCTAGTGTGCGGAAACCTAGTTCCAACATCCTCCCATACTACCTCGGGTGAGACTTCAATCTATGCTCCACGGATTATTGCCGAAAGGGCCAGTAGTGCGAGATTTGTTTGGCTAAAACTCTTCCGAACCTGGGTCACAGCCCAATAAGCCAACACCTTACCACTATGTCGTGCCAATGTTTCTTAACAATCTATGGGTGCGATATGTATTTCATGTGATAGCATGTGGCGGTTGGGGGAGGAGAGTGTCAGCGTCGTAGGCCAACCCCCTCTGCATTTGACCAACACCTCAAAACTACGCGTCGGTGCTTAGTGCTAACCACGCGCTTAATACGCTAAGTGGATTTTAACGATAATTAAGCCATGTTTATCCCATTAATTAAGCACAAATTAACTTGGTGGAAATTCTGGCAGGTTCAAAAAATCCAGCATTGCTCCATTTTTGGCAGGGTTAACTAGAGTTTCTCCAGATTTGGTGAAGTTTTCCTAGGGGAAAACTGAAGAGACCATAATTTCTTCAATTTTCGACCAATTTTGGCTCAGAAAGAGTCATTCATAGGTGATTTCAATGCTCCGAACACAATGGAATAGGTTGCAGAGGAAGAAAGGCACTTGTATATGTGATTTTTCTACATTGAAGGATAAGGAAGCCTAGGGCCACTAGGAGAAAAGGTCATGCCTAGATCAGCTAAAGTATAATTACAGAGCTTGGATAGTAATTTTGGGGTATTTGGGTCTTCTAAATATAATGGATAAGATTGAAAAGCCATTGGAGCACTACAGGAGTGTGTAATCAGAGAATTGACCATTAACCAAAAGAGGGCCTAGCCATTGAAGAAGGTCCAAGGAGATGTAGCCTAGGAGGGGTGAACTCCTTTATCATCTTTGTGTAATGATTTGTTGTGTTTTACTTCTCTATAATTTACTTATTGTATATTTGTTTTAAACAACTAATTAACCTCATAAATTGCTCATAAAAGACACTCAACACTTGACACATAATTCCTCACATTTTGGTTCATTTGAGATGATCCTAAACACATATTTTTTTAATATTGATGCATAGCATTAACAAGTTTTCCCAACATTCAGATCAAGTTGGTATCATAGCATTGTTAGCTCATTTTAACCCTGAGATGGTTTGCCAAGGTTAGTTAGAAATTTTTTTATTGGTTTTGTAATTCTGCAAGGAGAATTTAACTATGTGCAACTTTATGTGTGTAAGCTGAAGAAGGGAGATGGTGTGAGATGCTTATTTGTTGAAAAAAAATTGAAGCTTTGTGAAGCTTTTTGATGCATTACAAGTGTGATGGCAGCTTCAACAAGTGATGTTTCTAATCTATCTTCCTTAGCAAGGCTCTTTGATTTACAGAGATATGGTGCAAGAGATGAATGAAAATAGGAAGGAGAACATTATACTTCAAGAGAATTTCAATGCCATGAAGGAGGAGAAGCAAGAGCTTCTTGAAAATATGCATGAAATGGAGATTCAACTCCATGATGCCAAGGAAACCCTAGCCAAGTATGTGCATGAAAATGAGGTATGTAATTCAAGTTTATCTTCAATTTCCTCTCAAAATGAATGTTTTGGTTCTTTTGAAAGACACACTAGAGGAATAAGGTCCAAATTATTAATGAAGATGGATTATGAAGGTAAAGGGTTAGGAAAACATGCACAAGGCATAGTTGAGCCAATTGTTGTTGAGGAAAGGCCTAGGTATTTGGGTCTTGGCTATGGACAACATGATGGAGAATACTCCAAAGCCAAGGGGGCACATGAAGGTGTTCAAAGAAGGACTTTCATTAGATGTTCATTACCTCAAGCTTGTGAAGTTTGTGTTCATGAAGAATGAAAAATTTTTATACCCACTTTTCAAGAAGATGCTCATAAGCATGCAACTAGTGGAAATGGAAAACAAGAGGATGTTGAAAGCTCTAAGGTAATTGAAACCATTGTTGGTATTCTGAAGAGATCCATTACCTCATCAAATTCACCTCTTCAAGAAGGTGACAAAGGTGAATGTGCAAGGTATAAATCTGCCTTTAATCAAGTTTCTTTTGATTATGATAAACATGGTAAATCTTCACATAAGATTTGGAGAAAATTTACATCTTCCTTTTGTGGTTTGAATAACCATACTGTTTCGAGGTGTTGGAAGAGGATAGCCATATGCAGGAAAATTTTAAAACAAAAGAGACAGAAAGCCAAAGGTCCACTAAATAATGGAAATCATGTCGAAAAGAAGATGCAATTATTTTGCACTCATTGCCATAAGCAGGATCATCTTTTAGACAAGTGTTGGAATTTGCATCCAACAAGTTATCCACGACATTTGAAGAAGGTGCAGAGAGATTTTGGCAAGAATGGAAAAGCGCATTCCATAATTGATGTGGTTGAGGATGATACACATGATGAAGTGCAGTTGAAAGAAGTGTCATTGAAATGGTTTGTAAAGAAATGGTTAGATTTCTTAACCAATTAAGGGCTTTCATTTCTTTTCAGAATTGATGCACCTCTTGCCTTATTGATGCATTGCTCTTCTCCTAAAAGTATGTTGCATATTGCATGAAGCAAGATGTTGGAAAAGCAGAGTTATGTTGACTCACTTAGATGCAACAAAGATGGAAATTTACAACTACAAATTTGGATGCATGTTGCATTCTTGAACTTGCATGTTTACGCCAAGAAGGTGTTCGAAAGTCGAGTATGTTGACTCACTTTATTGTAGAAAATTTGGTCATTTCAGTCTTTAAGTACTCGTACATACCAATGGGATTCTTGTACCTCTGATTATGCTTGTGACAGAGTTGAGAATTGTTATACATGCATGAGAGTTTGTGTGTGTGTGAACAGTGTAATTTTTAATAGTTTCATTGTACTTGAACATGCATGAGTGATTGCATTGTGTTGGTTGATTGCTTTGTTAACATGTATGTTTACAACTTGAGACTGTTGATCATTTGCACATGCATGAGTGTCGGCTTGTGTGGTCGATTGATTATTACATGTATGTTATATCGACTTGGAAGAGTTGATTTTGTCTCCAAAGATGAAAGGGAGATGTGACGAATTGTTTGATGAGAATGTGGAATTCTTGTTGTAAATCGTCAAGTTGTTGTACATGCTTTTGCTTGACTTCAAAGTCAGTTGTTTGAGGAAGCATGTTTTGTCGACTTGTGTTTAGTCGATGGTCTATGCACCAAGATGTAAGAGTACATGGCGATGTTCACATGATGTGACATTTGTTGCTTTGAAGAAGCAAAAGAAAGAGGCCATCAAGTGATATTATTGCATGAATGTTTTTCAAGGTTAATGTTGTTTCTTGTGACAAGATGATGCGAAAGTGGACAAAAATGCCAAAAACATTTGTATCCATTGTAGACCATTTGATGTGTTGATGCATGTTGGGTGTGGAGCCTGATTATCTTCTATATTCAAAAGTACCACCAAATTGGACCCCAGTTCAAAATGGGGGCGGCAACGCCGCCCGTAAAATATTCGCTACAAGGGGGGTCCGGGGGGGGCGGCTGCGACCTTTGGGAGCCCCCCCCTGGCGGGGGGGTTTCGGGGGCAGCGCCCCTGAAGCTAAAAACAGCTGTAAAATTGCCTTGTAAAAGTATATTAATTTCTAGTCAATC
>APFE030477143.1:8333-24608 GCA_000404065.3 Pinus taeda | reverse complement strand
TTAAGGATATTTGGATGCAAGGCCTTTGCTCATATTCCTAAACAGGATAGGAGAAAATTAGATGCTAAAACCATCAAATGCATTTTTATTGGATATTGTCCTAATCGAAAAGCATATAAAATGTATGATCCAAGTACTCACAAGTTCTTTGCAAGTAGAGACATTATATTTCATGAGCATGCAGATAAACAAATAAAATCATATGAACATAATGTATGGCAGCCTCCTTATGATAACTTTAAGGATGAATAAGAGGTTTTGGAATCATATCAAGCTCAAGAAAGCATGGAAATTCAAGAAGACATACGAAGAAGTTAAAGTCCACAATGAAGTGTTGACGACACTCCACAGAGAAGAGGAAGAGGAGAATGTACTCCACAATATAATGAGCTTCTAAGAAGAGGTCAACATAAAAGATTCAACCACCTATCAGGTATAAGTATTATGCTTTAATGTCTCAAGTAATGACTATTTTTTAGCCTTTAAATTATGAACAAGTTAAAAATCATAAAGAATGGATGGAAGCTATGAAAAAATAATATGACTCTATAATGAAAAATGAATCTTGGGAGCTAACAAAATTACCTAAAAATAAAGTTCCTACAGGATCAAATTAGTTGTAGAAGACAAAATTTAATGTAGAA
This sequence comes from Pinus taeda, assembly GCA_000404065.3. Classification (NCBI taxonomy): domain Eukaryota; kingdom Viridiplantae; phylum Streptophyta; class Pinopsida; order Pinales; family Pinaceae; genus Pinus; species Pinus taeda. The sequence continues at coordinate 23,964 of APFE030477143.1, read as the reverse complement.
AGTAGCATAGACAACTATAAGGCAAGATCGGTCGTGAAAGGTTATTCACAAAAGGAAAGTATAGATTACAAAGATATCATTGCTCTAGTTGCAAAAATGAATACAATCAGAATAATGATAGCATTGGCCACTAAACATGATTGGAAATTGCATCAATTAGATGTGAAATCAACTTTTCTGAATGGGGGCTGAAAAGAGGATATTTATCATGTTCAACCAGAAGGATCTATAAAGAAGGGACAAAAACATCTTGTATGCAAGTTAAAAAAGGTTGTATATGGACTAAAACAGGCACCCAGATCCTAGTTTAAGAAAACTTACAAATTCTTCTTCCACTGGGTATTTAAGAAAAGAAAAAATGATCCTAATTTGTATGTTAAGATAGATAGAAATGGAGATATAATATTCATATCTATATATGTTGATGGTCTAATAATAATAGTGAGTGCTGATAAATTGATTAAGGATATAAAAAGGAGGTTATCACAAGAATTTGAGATGAAGGATCTTGGATAGATGTACTATTGTCTAGGTCTTGAAGTATGGAGAGATGTCGGAAGGACTTTAATCACACAAATAAAATATACAAATTAAGTACTAGTTATGATATTTTGTATGAATTGATGTAAAGAAATGAGTACTCCATTGGAACAAAATATCAATTTGATAAGTAATGATGGAACAAAAGAGGTGAATGGAACATTGTATTGACAATTAGTAGGAAATATGAATTATCTCACTACCACTAGACCATAAATTTCTTATGTATTAAGCATACTTAGCCAATTCATGGCTAAGCCTCATGAAATCCATTTGATAGCTGCAAAAAGGGTACTTTGATATTTAAAGGGAATTATCAATTTTGGTATTGAATATAATAGTTATTGTAATTTTTAATTGATAGGTCATTTTGATTCTAGCTAGATGAAAATCTAGATGACAGGAAGTTGACCACTAGATACGTGTTCAATATAGGATCGGGAGCTATATCATAGAGCAGTAAGAAACAACCAACAATTTCCTTGTCATCAAATGAATCAGTGTATAAAGCATTATGTAGTGCCACTTGTGAAGATATCTGGATCAGAAGGATACTTGAATATGTTGGAGAATTTCAACAAGAACCAACACTGATCAGATGTGATAATCAAAGCACCATCAAATTGGAAAACAATCTTGTCAAAACATATACACATACCACATCATTTCGTAAGGGAAAAAGTCCAATCAAAGGAAATTTAGTTAATATATTGTAATACAAATGAGAATGTGGCTGACATATTCAGTAAGCCTCTTGGAAAGGCTAAATTTGAGTTTTGTAGAAGCAAGTTATGTGTTGTAGAAAATCCAAACTACGTTTGGGACTTCGACTAATAGACATGTCAATTAAGAATATGTCTGTGTCTTATGTATTGTGTCATAGTGTATTTTGTGTGTTTATCTTCTGGTTGGAATTAAGGGGGGGTGCTGGAAAACAATAATTCCAACAATTGTCTGCATTAAATGTGTTAGGTAGGAAGTTTAGTTTCTTTTAGAGAGTTCAGGAGGAAGTCTCGAGTGTTCAAATACCTTCCTGAAGAGGTTATTGCCAATGACAATCTAGAGAATTGAGAAACTTCATCAAGCATGTATAAAAATCCTCTGTTGGAAATATAAAACCCAAGTTTTGTTGTGTTATCTGCATTCTCTGATTATTATTTAGTGTCATTTAATAATTACATTTCAGAAAATTATTTCCATGTCTTATAATTTAATTTCCTTACACATAATTTGATCTCATAATCCATAACTTGTTTTAACTATATTTACAGTAATACAAGAAAATAAGTGTCCCTTAATAATTTTCAACAATCTAAAACATAAAATAAAACCTTAAAGTATGATTTAAAATATCTAGTATAACCAAAAAAGTCAAAAATATCTTTCAAAATTATCTTGCGAAATCATCACATATTAGGTTATTTTACAAAAACTTATTTTAAATATTCACAAAAACTTATTTGAATAAATGTCTCAAAATTTTAAATAGACAATCTAATCTACCAAACTATCACTTAAAAATCCTCTAGTATAAACCATGTACAAAAATCGTCAATTATAAAACATGTGAAATCAATTTGGTGGTTCACCATTGAAATTTGATTGAGATAACCAAAACCACATGTTTGTTGACTTGTTTTTTAATTTTTTTATATAATAAGAAACTTTTATTTATATAATACCAAGCTCTTGGAAAGAAGGGCTAATCAAAATTGGAATATAAGTTTGTCTTGAGCTAGATTTCAACATATTTCACCATTTTCATGGATAAATCAATTTTAACATTCAAATCAATGAAGTCTTAGATGAAGTATACCTCACGGTTATTAATGGAGGCTTCAAATTTCCACCTTGTTGGACTTTTTTTTTTAATGTAAACCTAACATGGTAATTTATTATTTTTTTAATAGATAATAAGATATAATTGAAAGTATGATTTAATTATGTGAATGTGTTTATATTAAACAAATGGGCCCTTCAAACATATTTTATTTAGCCAATGATAGAATTTATGTATGCAAAATATACATAGTCGTAACATAAGTTAGAGAGGCAGGAGTTAGAGAGGAGGGAGACATATTGACTAATCTACAATTAACAAGGGTAGCTAACATTATGACTCTTTTTCAGTACTTTAGTAAACAATTAACTTTAATGCATTAATTTTTAATAAAATATTTTTAATATTATATTATCTGAGTTTTAATATTTTATAGATTTTTTTTAAGTAATTGTTTGTAATTTTTAACAATTTAATATTTACATGTTAGAAATCAAAATTATAATAAAAAATTTGATTTTATTAAATTTCATTTTCTTTTTAATATACCATAGATCATCACCACACGAGCAAAGAGAAATGTGGAGATTTTTTTACTGAGTTGATAGTAACATAACATTCCCTTTTGGCCTTTAAATACTAGTTGTCAAATAGGATAAAATGGAAGATAAATATTATGGTTATAACAAAAAATAATTATGTTTATTATTCATTTCATTTAAGAATTAATTTAATTTTAGTTTTTTATTGATTTGTATCATTATCATATAAAAAAAAAAGAATAATGGATTTTTATTTTCTCAAGATGGGGGGGAAAAAAAAAAAAAAAAAAAAAAAAAAAAATTAGAAAAAATATATATGAGATTGCCTTTTAATAGAATCATAGTAAATGTCATTAACGAGAGTGTAGAGATTGTATTAAATATTTCTTTTTTCACATTTCTTGTAAAAATTTTCCAAAGTTTTTTAAATTTTTTTTTTTTTTTTTTTTTTTTTTATTTTTATAATAACATGTTTCCACCTTCCTTTGACACATATGTAGTGACCATTTAAAATTACAATCAATTAGGTTTGATATAGAGTTAGATTATATCATGTTTAATTATGCTACTTTGTGGTATAAATTGATGTGAAATTGGTAGAAATGAATGTAATATTATTCGTCTTAGACATGTTTTCAATTGCGATGTTTGCAATACTCCAACTTTTAATTATTCAAATCGATAGATTATCATTTTTTAAATTGAAATAAAGGTTCTTTAAATTTTTTTCTCATTAAGCCATATAAACGAAGATATTTTTGAGAAAATTTTTTTTTTTTTTTTTAACTTAAATATTATTACTTCAAAATTAAATAAATAGATAATTATAAAAACACACTACCTCAGTGAAATAAATATATTAAAAACAAACAAATGAACAATAATAATGCAACACACTATAATATAAGAATATAACAGTAGTTTATCGCTAACTCAGATTTTTACTGAAGATGTAGTGTTTTTCCCCTTGATTGTATGAAGACACCATGCCATTAAAGAATCAAAAACATGCATGGTAGACAAGCAACCACGAGTATCTTCTCTTTATATTGATGGCTCGGATGGCCACCTAACTGGTGAGAGTATTTATCTTACTATCAAGTGTCACATTATCAGTCGGCTCCTTAATCAAAAGCCTTTGAAGGGGGGTGTGATCCTTATTATCCCCCATATGTGGCCCTGCAAGGACTCTAGCGATCGCTAAATGGTTTACTAACAATTAATTTTTTTACTAAATATATCTTTCTTTTACTGAAATTAACACAAAATTTTAAAAAAATATCTTTGTTTGACCAAAATTTATCCAAAATTTTCATGGGCATATTTTCTTACTAAACATTTATCCAAAATTTTGGTTTCTACTTCTTATTGAAAGATTCACATCGATCAAGGAACCATGAGAAAGGAACTAAACGCTTTCGAAAATTATATCCAAGCTTTCTAAATCAAAGACTTGAAGTAATCCTAATTTCAAAGTTAGCATTAAATCTCAAGCATTTGAAGCATTAAATGTTTGACATGTATTTCAGTACATGGTCACTACTTCTAACAGCTTGCCATTTCTTTTAGTGATAATTCTAGTCACCTACCAAAGATTCCATAATTCTAATCACCTGTCAAAGACTCCATAATTCTATCCACTTGCCAACAACTTTGGCCACCTGCGACAAAGACATTGATTCTTACTGTAGAAGAGAGAACATTGAAAATAGTTACTTTGTGTAGGTGCCCAAGGAGTAGTTCAACAACTGCCCCTATCATAGTACGACCCTTCTCGGGGAGAAGGCTATAAAACCTGTAGTTAGAGATGCCTCTATCAAGGAGAAGAACCCTGTAGATGTTTTGTAGATAAATATGTATAAGGTTGTCCAGGTTTCCATGCAGCTCACCCTATCCGAAGGCTACCCCTGCCACCGTCCTTCCCATAGCATAAAGAACTATCAGTTCTACAAGCACCGGAGGAGAAGTTATAAAGAAGCTCTTCAAGGTAGAATAAGCCAACAATGACCTTGCAAATGGAAACAAAAATTAGGTTATTCATTCAATTTGGGTAACAAAAACTTACCAGAACAAGAACAAAAGGCAAATGTGTAGGATAAAAGGTCAACAAGATTTGTTTATACTATTCCAGTCATGTAAAAGTAAAAAAGCAATGAGCAAGTAGAGAAATGGCTTACCATGCTATTGGTGGTATAATTAAGCAGCTTAGAGCAGACTGTGGTGCCGCAAATCTAAGAAATCCAGTAGAAAGCACTTCTTAAAACACTTCTTAAAAGTGTAACATGTCCTCCATCTAGTCTAATGAAGGTCTCCCTCATGTCCCATTTTTAACTTGATAGTCGAAGGTCTCCTTCAGGTCACATTTTAAATTGATAGCGTCATATTATTAGCATAGTCTTAGTTTCCTACTCTATATTAACAACACTCCTTGTGTTTTTGCTAACCTTGGATAGCTATGGCTGATGCTTGTATCAGTTGCAGATCATGATCTATGACAATTTATGATGGGTTTGATACAAAATGCTTGTCCTTTATCCAACATTCACCTTGGGCATATTGGTATAAGATGATCCAAAGAAAACTTATTAAATCTTAAATTCATGAAATCTTCTCTCATAAGGATACTTTTGTTTACTTATCTCCAACATTCACTTTGTATGTCTATATAAGATAATCCAAAAATAATGAAAGACAAAATTCATCAAATTTATTAGTACTGCAAAGTGTATAATAAAATCTAATAACATAAATAATGAAATTTCAAATCTGAAGTTCAACACGCAATGAGACATTGGATATTAAAAGTAGGTTTAAAGTGATCTCCACATCTTAATCATTATTCTTAATGGATCCAAATGTATTTAACAATAATTGCGTTATTATCCTTTGTGTCGATAACATCAAAAAAAACCCTCTAATTAAATTCAACAACATCTTCTATTTTAGATTTAGACACAATAGCTATAATAATCACTCTCGTCAAACAAAAATAAAAATAAAAATGAAAAAATGAGTTTTAGTTTTTTTTTATAGAAAACTTACATATTTTTTAGTAAAGAGAAACTCTCTAATTGAATTCTATAACATCTTATATTTTGAATTGGACATAATAGCTATAATAATTACTATCATCGAACAAAAATGAAAAAATAAGTTTTAAATTTTTTATAAAGAAGTTATATATTTTAAATAAAATTATTATATTTATCCAAATTTTTTAATATAAAAATTACATAATCTTTTAATATAGAAACTATTGTTTTTCATCATTCAAATTATCATTTTTCATTGTTTTTTTCCATTGTTTTTTAATATAAAAACTATTTGTTTTTCATCATACAAACTTACCATTATTCCACCCTTATTTTTTAATATAAAATTAAAAAAAAAAAATAGAAAACTATGATTCAAACAGATCATATATAGCATAAAGTATTTCCCATGAATGGGAATAGTACCAGTGAATTTTTGAATTTTTATGTCTAGTACGGGCAAACTTGGTAACTATGCTTTATATTTCCCATTGCAAAGAGGAAAGGGTCTAGGATGCTTGCAGCTTCACCAAAGATAGAATTTGATTGGTAAATTCTTTATTATAGAGTGATTTGCTCATCAAATACAGTCATTTTTTTTTTATAACTATCAACATCTTTTGTTAAAATGACTAAAACCAATACTAAATTTATTTATTTATTTACTTATTTATTTATTTATTATTATTATTATTATTTTCTTTTTTCTTTTTATAACTATGAACATCTTTCATTAAGATAACTAAAACCGATACTAAAATTGTTTTTGACAAGTGATTTTACAAGTGATTCAAATTTGAAATTTCCACCCTACACTCAACTGATGCATCAACCAACAATACCAGCTATAATTTGAAAACAATGGCCAAATGTAATGGGCCGCCGACAATGGAGTCCAGCGAGTATTGGGAAATACTCTCCGCAAAACACTTAATTTTACACTGAAAACATTCTCTGCATTGACTTCTCCATTAAGTCCACTCCACCCACGCTCTATAAATTCAAGGTTTGGATATTTCTTCAACAAAACATATTTCCGACACATTAAATATTCACCCTTGAATTCAAAAGTCCATGAACCTTCATCCAATATATAAATGCCTTAGGTGAATAAACTAGTGATTATTCTTGTGAAATATAGGTGGCTAGTTATTTTTATTTATGAACTTTAAAAATAGGACAAAAAAAATGACTTTAAATATTTATTTTGTTTTGGTTTTTTTCTTTCTTTCTTTTTTTTATATATTGGAATCCAGTTATTAAAAACCTGTTTAGAATAATTTAGTAATTTTGTATTTCATAATGCAATAGAGCCCCCTTATTTATAGGCTTAGAGAAAATCTAACATGTGTTAGATTTCCTTTTAACGCAAAGTCGAGAACATAGAAACATTGTAGAGTGAGAAATCTATCAAGTGTTAGATTTATGTCTACCAGAAATATAAGCATGTTGCCAACAAAAACATTGTAGAGTATAAGAAATGTAGCTTGTGTTAAATTTTCTTCGAACACAAACACAAGCACAATTAAATTTGAAAGAAATCTAACACATGCTATATTTTCTTATAGCACAAATACAAGAATATAACAACATTGTGGGACTAAGTAAGTCTAATGTGAACTAGGTTAACAACATTGCAATGTAAAAGAAAATCTAACATGTGTTAGATTTCCTTTTAGCGCAAAGTCAAGCACACAGAAACATTGTAGATTGACAAATCTAGCAAGTGCTAGATTTTATGTCTACCACAAATACATGCACGTTGCCAACAACAACATTGTAGAGTATATGGAGTCTGGTTTGTGTTAAATTTTCTTCCAACACAAACACAAGCACATTTAAATTTGAAAGATATCTAACACACGTTATATTTTCTTCCAGCACAAAGACAAGAACATAACAACATTTTAGGACTAAATAAGTCTAATGTGTGATATATTAACAACATTGCAATGTAAAAGAAAATCTAACATGTGCTAGATTTCCTTTTAGCACAAACTGAAGCACATAGAAACATTTTAGAGTGAAAAATATAGAAAGTGCTAGATTTATGTCCACCAAAAGTACAAACATGTTGCCAACAACAACATTGTAGAGTATAAGAAATCTAACTTGTGTTAAATTTTCTTCCAACACAAACACAAGCACATTTAAATTTGAAAGAAATCTAACACATGCTAAATTTCCATCTAGCACAAACACAAGGATATAACAACACTGTAGAACTAAATTAGTCTATTGTGTGCTAGATTAACAACATTGCAATGTAAAATAAAATCTAACATGTGTTAGATTTTCATTTAGCACAAATTCAAGCACATAGAAACATTGTAGAGTGAGAAATCCAGCAAGTGCTAGATTCATGTCTACCACAGATACAAACACGTTGCTAACAACAACATTTTAAAGTATAAGAAATCTAGCTTATGTTAAATTTTCTTCCAACACAAACACAAGCACATTTAAATTTGAAAGAAATCTAACCCAGGTTATATTTCCTTCTAGCACAAACTCAAGAACATAACAACATTTTAGGACTAAATAAGTCTAATGTGTGATAGATTAATTTCTCTCACAAACACAAGCACATTGCAAGCTAAAGGAAACATAACACATGCTAGATTCCTTCTAGCATGAGCAACCATATTTCCAACAACAACATTGCACTGTGAAATAAATACAGTGCATGCAAAATTTCCTTCAAGCCCAAAGATAAGCACATTTCTAATAACAACACTACAAGGTGAAACAAATCTAATGTTTGTTATACTTCCTTCTAGTATAAACATAAGCAGAGAAAAACATTGTATGGTGAAAAAATTCTAGCACATGCTAGATTTACTTATAGCACAAACATAACCATGCTTACAACAAGAACATTGTTAGATCTTAGTCTTTTGTGATCCCTATTGTAAATGAGAGTGTCCTTTGGATTAATCAAATCTTAATGATGTGATTAATCTCAAAGACACTAATTAACAACAACATTATAGGGCAAGGAAATCTGGTGCTTGCTAGATTTCCTTCTAGAACAAACACAATAACATAAAAATATTGTAGGGTTAAATAAATATAACACACACTAAATTTACTTCTAGCATAAACTGAAAGATATTTCCAATAACAACATTGCAATAAAACAATTCTAACATGTGCTAAATTTCCTTATAACACAATCACATGCAAATTTCCAATAACAAAATTGCAAGGTCAAATAATTACAAGATATTTCCTTCTAGAAAAGACAGCCAAATTTCCAACCACAACATTGCATTGTGAAAGCAATCTAGTGCATGCTAAAATTTCCTTCTAGGTCAAACACAAGGACGTAAAAACAACATAAGGTGAAAAAAAGCTAACATGTGCTATATTTACTTTTATAAAAAACACAAGCCTACTGTTAACAACAACATTTTCAAAAAATATAAATCTAACACATGTTAGATTTCATTCTATCATAAATACAAGTGCATTGCTAATAACAACATTGCAAGATGAAATAAATCTAACGAGTGTTAAAATTTCTTTAGCACACATAAGCACATAACAACATTATAGCTTTAAACAAATCTAGTGCATGTCAGACTTAATTCTAACAAAAACACATGCATGTTTCCAAAAACACTGCAAGGCAAAAGAAATCTATGATGTGCTAGATTTTCTTCTAGCACAACCACAAGCACATAACAAAATTGTAGGATTAAAGAAATTCAACACATGTTAGATTTACTTTTTGCACAACCACATTTATATTTCCAACAATAACATTGCAAGGTAAAATAAATTTTGCACACGATATATTTTCTTCTATTGCAAATATAAACACCTTATCAAAAAGAAGATTACAAGGTACAATAAATCTAATGTGTGCTATATTTCCTTCTAGCACAAATACAGGATCATACCAACATTGCATGTTAAAAGAATTTTAGAACATGTTAGATTTACTTGTAGAGAAAAAGCACGTATATTGTGAACAACAATATTATAGGCCAAAGGAAGTCTACCACATGCTTGATTTTCCCTTATCAAAAATAGAAAAAGAAATTGCCAATGACAATTGCAATGTGAAAGAAATCTAACATATGCTAGATTTACTTTAAGCACAAACACAATTGCCAACAACAATATTGCAGATCAAAAAAATTCTAGCGCTCACTACATTTTATTCTATCACAAACAAAAACACATTGCCAACAATAACATTACAGGGTGAAGGAAATGTAATGCATGGTAATCTATTTCTAGCGCAAACAACCAAATTGCCAATAACAACATGACATTTTGGAAGAAATATAGCACAAGCTAGGTTTCCTTTTAGCACAAACATAAGTATTATCAATAAGAATATCACAAGGTGAAAATTTTAATAAGTGCTAGATTTTATTCTAGAACAACATTACATCACAGCATAATTGAAGCACACATTAGATTTTTTTTTTTTTCACAAACAAAAACGCATTGCTGAAAACACCATTGAAAGGTGAAGGAAATCTAACCCATGCTATATTTTCCTATAGAAAAAACATGAGCACATAACAACATGGTAAGGTGAAAGAAATCTAGCTCGTGTTAGATTTACTTTTAACACAAACAAAAGTATATTTCCAACAACATTGAACCCAAATTTTACAGCTGATCTCATATTTTACGCCTCAATACTTTGTTGTGGGGAAGAATATAAACACCTGGAAAATAAAAATGTCTTGATATTTATTATACAAGGCCAATTGAAAAATTCAAAGGTGGAAATTCAACACCTTGGGTGTGTTGCCCTGAAGCTCTATAGAATGAAAGATAAATGCAGGTGGTAGAAATTTGAAGGTTCGATATATAGGTTTGGAAGGTTTTATGCTCTGAAATTCATCATCAACTAATCTAATCGATGGCTGCACAATCCCCTAAAGATGACGTGTATTTTCTAGTTCAACAAAGGCCAAATTTGGTCAGGAAGTAAACTGAAAATGGAATAGGTAAAATATGGTTAAATTGTAAGAGGGACATGGCTCCCATGTGTGTCTAAGGCAGGTGTGAAAATTGAATGGGTGGAGACGAAGCCCGAATTGAAAGAAAAATCAGGGTCGTTGGTTGTTGATGTTGACGTAGGACGAGGGATCGTAGGGATGCCAACATTTATGTTATCGTAATTACTGATTTTTTAATGGGAACTAATTTTCTGGATTAATAAATTATACATTATTTTTCTTTGGTAATATTTTGGGTCTTCTTGAATATGAATTCAAGCTCTTCTGCTCTCAAGAATCGCTAGGGAGTACTTTAAATTATTCTAAAATGCTTGACGATAACGCATATTTGTTATAGTCACTGCATTTTGATGTTTTTCTGAGCTAGAATGGTCTCAAATCAAGCAATAAGCTCAATATCCTACATGTATCCTCTTTCACCTATACAAGATTCTTCATCTCCTATTGTTACTACAAGCTGCCCATCTTTCAACCATACTTTGGGGGCTTTAGGCAATATGGCCTTGAATTTTGTTACTGTTGAATGCAGAAATAAATTTTTCAATTCCAATTTTTCTTGTTGAATGTAAACATACCTTTTTAAATTAAGTTTGTTCATGTTTAATGAAGAGATACCTTCTTTCAATTACATTTGTTCTAAATATACTGCAGTGGTGATATTATTGATGTAATTTTTGTACATACAGGTTCAAAAGGAAAACAACCTCAGGCTAGTTCAACATTAGAAGACGTTGGAAAAGATGTGGTGGGAAATGAGTCTACAATAAATGGGAACAAATGGTTGTTTACAAGTTCAATGGGAGTGGGTACAAAATTAGTTGACCCAGAGCAAGCAGTTGATGGAAATCAAGTCCAGACAAAGGGTAGCACTAGACAAAGTCTATCACCATCCATCTAACATTATTCTCTATGATTTCTGCCATAGTAGTCTTCACAATCACAATAAAACATGTTTCTCTTGCACCCCCACAGATTCCTTAGATTATTGATAAACCTACTGTTCAAGACAACAATATTCCACACGTAGAATCCAATAATGATAAATTGATAGAGAACATTCCCAACACTTCATGGGTCATTGGGAAATCGAATCATGTCTGTAGATTGGGAGGGTTCAACAACGTTTGTGTTTATTCTCTAGCTATCTCAACTTGGTTTCTTTGATGTATGTTTTGAGAAATTTTGGTGTTGGAATGTTTGTGCTTGACATATTCGATGGTCTAGGGGTTCATAGGGAAGAAAATTGAGTCTATTTAAGTATCTCTTCACACACCTAGTATATCCTAATTTAGAGAGTTTATTGTAAAGTGTTCCCTCTAGGAAACTCGTGGCTTTATTTTTGGCTAATTATATTGGGGTATGTGGGTTCTAATGTTGGGGTATCCACTTCAATGGGGGTTGAGATGGTGATCCCTTCAAGTATCTTGTTCTGTTTGATGAGTCTAGGTGATGAATTTCTGTGGTGGTGTCAAGCCCTGAGGATGTTGTGGTTGGCATGTTCTCCTATTTCTTTACAGGTTGTGTAATTTATAACAATTTTTATAGGTGTTGTTGTCACTCAAGAAAAAATTCCTAAATTTTGAACATCAGTTCGATTCCAAAGGTTTAGTGTTAGTCTTGGTCTAGTCTTTCCATGGTTTGACTTAAAGTCTAAGACCTAGAAGGGAGTCTTGTTGGTATTGTCAAATAGGGTCAACACTCTAGTTTTGCCTATCACTATTCCCACAACACACATAAAATTCCATGTGTCAAACTTGTGTCAAGGTTTTCATGCGCTATGAAACTACCTAGATGTTTTCATAGCGCAAAACCCAATCTAGGAGTTTTCATAGCGCAAAACCCAAAATTTGCACTGGCTGTGCTACGAAATCGGGGATTCGTGCTGATTTGTGTCAAATCTCATCTAGCTGTCTAATTTATCAGAATCCCTTAATCTTACATCATCAACTATTAGTCCATACACCATGCCTATCACATGCAACTGCTCATTATCATCATTAGGTTTGTTAAGTGTCCTGGTACGCTTGAGTTTCAAATTTCAAAAAAGGGTCCAAGTGTTTTCAATTATGATTATGTTTGGGTTCATGCATGAGAAGAAAATTGGGAGATATTTAATCAGAATTCTTTGAAGTCCAAGCGAAGTAGCTTCCCTTTCCATTTCAAGCGAGGCAATGATCAAGATTAGGACGGTGCAAGCTCTTTCAATTTTCATTTTGTAGGAATTCCATGGAGATGTCTATAGGAAAGAAGGATCATAGGTCAGGTAGGTGTCTAAGGAGTGAGCTTGTAGGTTTACATGTTCTCCTAAAGAATAGTGAAGTTGAACAAGCTTTCAAATAGGTTGGTTGTTGGATATTTTGTGAAAAACTTCAAGGAGGCCACACGCAAGTCACCAAAGAATTTGCTTTTAATTTCACAGGATTAAATTTGAAGGTTGGAGTGCTTGAATTACCAATCCCTCTAGAGGTTATATCTATAGTCACTGAAATTCCAAGAGGACAGAGGAGGTGGTTTAAAAACTTCATGTTTGATATGACTCCTTACAAGAAATTTTTAAAGTTAGAGTTCATTGATTCAGACTTAAACAAGTCACTGCCCAGGAGCTTTGTCAAGGATTCATATGATAATTTTCTTACCTGCATACAAAGATCCTTTACCTATGAAGGGAAGTATCATAAGGTGTATTCCCATGACTTCAAACTTATGCTTCATTTCATTGGAAAGATATCTTTGTATTTTCCTTTCTATCTGTTTTGTAGCCTAGGAAAAATGTGTGACAAGGTTTAGTTGAAAAACAACTTGAAGGACATCCTCAGCTAAGAAAAACTACATAGGAAGTAAGCCTAAATCCTAAAGTTTTGATTTGGATCAGCTTTTAAAATTTACTTTTAAGAATGGTATCAGTTTATTTAGCTTTTAACAGCCTCATGGCATACGTAAGAGCCATTTCAAAGGAAAGAAAACTCAAGGAAATAAAATTTTGGCATAAAATTGTGTTTTTGAAATCACATACTTGTTTCCTAGCGCACTATGAAACTGCCGTAGGTGATGCCTAATGCACAACGGTTTCATAGTATGCTACGAAACTGCTATAGCTACATGTAATGATTTGGTGGACCAATTTTGAGAGACAAAAGGAAATATTTTTGAAGAGGGGTTTCTGAAAAGGATTAGTTATAAGGTGTAAACATCCAGCAAGGGAAAAACAAGTAAAGCAAGGACATGTATGAACTCTAAGCTCTATGTTATGAAAGTAGTCATTATTTTGTAGTTAGTATTGTTCATGATGCTTCAAGCAGCATTAAAGAAGTTTTTGTCTTACCAGGTGTATATGGGCAAGGTCAACAGCATATGGAAAACAAGCTAATCCAATGCATTTTTATGTAATTAAGAAGAACAACAGGGATAATAGACTTCAAAGAACCTTTTGGAGACCAAAAGCAAAAAAACAGGAACAACTTCCTAATTTCCGGGAACAGTCAAAGGATGAGGCATCAAGGGTCACTATGAATTTTAAATCCACCACCAAAACTAAACTGAAGAAGGCCACTTGTTAGAGAATGAGTTTGAATTGTAACCAATGCTACTACCAACATAATAAGGAGTTACACTCCTAATTGTTTTAGGTCTCTAGAACTACCAGTTAAACAGTCAGTTACATCAAATAGCTGGTTTTAAGTGCCAATAAGTGTCAAAGTAGGAAAAGTTCAAATTCCCCTCATGCTGGAAGAGGAACCTAAGTCATGTAATGAGCTCTATATATGGGAGAAATCTAATGTATTAAAGGTTGGAAATTTTCAGAGAAACTCTCATATTGTGCTTTGTGTAAGACTCTATTTTAAGTAATACAATATTTGGCTTTACTTCTCAGGAATCATAAGGAATTCAATGTTCACAACGACTTGTATTGTCCTCCTCTCATTATTTACAGTAGTATGAATGTGTGATTACTTAGAAATCACTGATTGTGCTCTAACTTCATTCATACATTTATAGACTGTGTTATCCTATGTGTTTTTGATGTATTCTCCATGTGTTGAATTCTAGATACCCTGACTTCCATGTAAAGCTAAAATTATTGTCACACCGAAACATTTTTGACTCCATAAGCCCAATGAATACATTCTAATTGTGTTTCAACCATTTAAACTTTTTCATTTGTTTCTTAAAGTTAGCCATCTTATTCATTATCAAAATCTTTAATCTAGTGAGAGAGCCCTCTAAGGTTGAGGAGGCTAAGCCTCAACCAAAAGTTGGTGTGAAATAGTTGCTTAGAGTCTTCCTAATTAGCAGCCTATCGGGGGTTGATTTTGTGATAACATGTGTGACCCCTTTATTTCCTTTATGTTGCTGAGAAAACACATGTGTTGTAGGGAGAGTGGGGGATACATCCTGAAAGGTCAGCGTAGAATGACACCTTTTACCCAAGATTATCATACTATGTGTTTCAATGTTGTGCCACCTAAGACAAGAAGAGAAATTTGCTAGCTTGAAACCCAAGATGGGATGGAGAGGCAATGCACTCATATTGTAAAATTATGAATGAGGTGTCTACTTGGATTAGTCCTTGATCACACTAGGGGATGAAAGAATAAGTATTTGAACTTAGTGGAAAATTGTATTGGAAGATGAAAATTCTGTTGATGTTGGTTTGTAAGGACAAATAGTTTGAGAGGTATAATGTCTTTATCTTCTTGTAAGACATTAAAAAAATGTTGAGGAACCAACACTTCACCCTGGATAGGTTAGATG
>APFE030477122.1:2240-85389 GCA_000404065.3 Pinus taeda | reverse complement strand
AGGGAATTGTGAATGGTGTTGAGGGGCCTAAAGGTTGAGGGAATATCATACCTTTTAAGGATCCAAGCAATCTTGTCCGTGGTTCCTTGGACATAAGGAAGATGGACACCTAGATGATGCTCTTTTGGCTCTTTCTTAATTAACACATTTTTAGAGGCTTTACGGAAAGCCTTCTGACCCAAGCGTCTACTATATCCATTCTCCACAAAGACATTAAGGCGATGAGATCTCTCCTTATCAAAGCTCTCACAATCAGAAATCCTCGTGCCCTTAGGATCTCTGATTGTGAGAGCTTTGATAAGGAGAGATCCCATCTCCTTAAGGTCTTTGTGGAGAATGGATATAGTAGATGCTTGGGTCAGAAGGCTTTCTGTAAAGCCTCTAAAAATGCATTAATTAAGAAAGAGCCAAAAGAGCATCGTCGAGGTGTCCATCTTCCCTATGTCCAAGGAACCACGAACAATATTGCTCAGATCCTTAAAAGGTATGATATTCCCTCAACCTTTAGGCCCTTCAACACCGTTCGCAATTCCCTCCAATCGGTGAAATATACCGTTAACCCTAAGAACATGAAGGGTGTCTACTTGATCCCTTGTTCTTGTGGGACCCCCTATATTGGGGAAACAGGGTGCTCCATCCATCAAAGGATCTGCGAACATGCGGCCGACCTAAGACATGGGAGATCCAAGTCTTCAACATTAGCTGAGCATGTGGAAAAGACCAAGCATCAGGTGTGTATTAAGGAGGCCAAGGTTGTTGCCAAAGTTACTCAGTTCCATCATTTTAAATTGAGGGAAGCTATTGAGATTGAAAAGAGGTCGAGCATTCTCAATAGAGATGATGGCTGGAAAATCAGTAGGTGTTGGATTCCAGCACTCTCTTGTTAGTCAGTTTTTTTGCCCCATCCTCATTTCTGAGCTCTTTTTATATATATATAATTATTATTATTATTGGTTTATTTATTTATTTATCTCTAATTTTTTTTTTTAACTTAACATAACAACCTAATATTATAAGTTTAGTTAAAATATATAGTATATATTATAATAAATAACAATATTTAATTAAATAATTTAATAATAAATAAATTACCTTTTTAACTAACCATTAAATATTTTATTATTTATATAATGTTTATCCTAACTTTATAATTTTATTATATATATACATATATAATCTATATATATAATATATATATATAATATATATTATTAAATAATAATAAATAAATAAATAAATAACTTTTTTTAACCAACCATTAAAAAGTTATTGAATGGAAATACTCGTCACTTAACAACCAAATTATGTGATTTAATTAAAATATATGAGTATATATATAATATTATTAAATATTATCTTTTTAAACTAACCATTGAAATTATTTTATTTATAATCCTAACTTCTATCTTTAATTACCTAATATTATAACTAATATATATATATATAATATAAAGATAATATATATATATATATATTATATATATAGATATACTATGTTTAATTTAAATAAATAAACAAATTACTTTTTAAAACAATCCATTAAAATTTATTTTATTTATTTATGTAGTTTACCTAATTAACTTCTCCATAAAATAATTAATAAGAATAATAATAATAGTATTAATTAATAAAGAATATGTTGACCTCGGTCCTAAGTCAAAATAGCCGTTGGATCCTGCTCAGACTATTTAACATGCTAAGTTTGATCTGCAGTCTTCAACTTGGTCCTGAACGATGAACCACACTAGTTGTTTCAAAACACGTCGACAAATGTTTGTCTACATGTGATTTACGCCGAAGTTATTCTTTCATATATATATGACTATTTTGAATATATTTTGCCTCTCAAAAAATATAATAAAGTATTCTCAAAGACTATATTTTGATTTAGTCAATAATATTTTATTACTTTTTAATTCCTAATTTGGCTCAATACTTTATTATAAATAAGAGGGTTTTCCATTCATTCTTCACCTTGACCATTATCATCATCACCACTACCGTCTAATCACATTTGAGCAACCTCTTGAGTTCAATCTATTTTATGTTTTCTACATATTTCAACTCGAGAGCGAGAAATAGATCACTGAAACAAAAGGACATCAAAAGGACCCATCCCAAAGAGGGGGATTTATAGATCCAAGTTTGTAAATTCTCCTCACGAGGTGTTTCATTTACATTAATAAAAATTTCTTATTTATATGATCCATTCGGTTACTACACTTTCATTTTTCTTGTTTTATGTTTTGTGTTGCATATGATCTTTTTCTGTAAGGTTTTTCTTTCTTTTTTTCATTGTAGATCTAAAGCATAAACAATCATATTTTGTTGTTAGGGTCACTTCTCAGCATTGACTTAAGTGAAACATTTTTTGTACAGATACTAAGAATTTTCATACTTACAATCATATATATATGTACTTTTACTTTGAATTTGGTGATTTTCTCCTATCTTTGTGATTCATCTACAAGTTTGCACATCTTTGAAGAAGATAGTGGGTTTAGACCCTACAGGATCTACTTCAAAAGTACGACCTTCGAGTACTTTTTTAATCCCTAACTTTGTGAATTCAAGTTATTAACATGATTTTATGAGTTCTATTTGTTATTTTCTTATTCTGCTTTGTTGGGGATCTCAACCCTAGCACTTGGGAATTTTTTCCTTCAATATAATTGGTGACTCCATTGGGGAAATACTTGTCAATTATTTCCTAAAGGGTTGACTATATTGATCTGGGTGTTTGGTTTTTGTTTTATTGTTTTCTCAATCTCCTAGCATCATGGATGACCATATCCTTTAGCCTTATCTTTTAGATCTAGGATATTTTTTTTACGTTTTCCTCAATTTATTGTATATATATGTAGTTGTGGTGTTTGCAACAAGTGTATACATAGGTTGTTTGAGAAAATAATGCATACATACATATTCTTTCCTCTATACAAATGTGTGTGTTTCTAAAAAGTGAAAACATTTCCCTTATCTGAGTGTTTCAAAAGCTTGAACAAGCTTGGTTTTTATCTGGTATACTTGTTGTAGGTTGGGAAACTTGGTGTCAATAGTTTTAATTGATATCCTTTGTTTGGGTGAAAAACCATTGTGTCATTCTAGGGTTTCCTATTTATGGATCCTGTAAAGTGTAGAGTTGGGTTTTAGATTTTCTTTGTGAAGTATATAACTATCTTTGTTCTTTGGGAACAACTTTATTTCTATCTAAAGGTTGTTTATAGCCCATATTTATCTTTTTATTCTTCTTTTTTCCCTAAAAAATGATCTTTTTGAAGTGGTATTTTTGTTATTGAAAGGGTTGGAGTTTCTTTTTGAAGATCTAAAATATCATTTGGTTGAGGCCTTTTTTATCTTTTGAATCTATTACATCTTTATTTGCCAATTTTTTTGAGTGTTTCATACTCTTTCTTTCATTAGTCTTTAAAAATACTTATTTTTGGAATCTTAGACTTCGTAAGCTTGAGTATTCTTAATTTTGTTGGCCTTGAGATCCTTTGCTTGCTTCTTTTCCTGAAGATTATCATTTCATTTAATAAAGAAAGAGAAAAATTTGTTGTGTTTATTTTTCCTTTTGTTTTTATTTCATTAGTTTTAAGTTTTTTTATTTTGGCAATGTGGGAGTTTTTTTGGAGAATTCAAGCATTCTTTTTATTTTGGGAGTGTGATTGGCATCGAGATATTTATCTTCAGTTTTTATTTGGTTTTTCATTCTTTTTCCTATCTTGATTTCTTACCTTAAGATTTGTAGTCGAATCTTTCATTGAATATTAGTGTGGATTAACATTAAGTGCATTAGAACATACATTTAGTTCTTTTTTATTGATGTTGAATGTGTGAGTGCTTATCAAAAGAAAAAGAAAAAGTTTTTCTTTGAGTATATTCCCATAGAACCTTGTAGAAATCACTTTAATTGAAGAAAAGAGAGTTGCATTTACATGTAGACTAGGTTTTCGTATTTGTTTCTTTTGCATCAAAACATTACAAGTTGTACTTCCTTATCCTTTGAATTAAATAATAGATATTAACGATTAACTAAAATGAACTAGTCTTTTTATTTTGTTATAGAAGCACCAACTAGTCTAGGGCATATTTAAGGCCTTAAGGCCGTTAAAACTAAGGTATAGAAGTTGATTAGAGAGTGGAAGTCCAATATTGTATATTTTGTCAGGGAAAGATCCTCTAACACAGTAGTCAAGAAAAAGGTCACACAACCATAAGGAAAGAGAGATAAACCTTATCCTACTTCTTCAACCATATGACCACAATATTTCCCCCTTGGCTTCTGATTACAAACTAGTAACCTTATTTTCCTTTCCTAGGGACCACACAAGTGACTTATATCACTTTCATAGTACCTGTGGTACCCGAGATAGATGTTGTATCATTTTCATAACACTTGCATTGGAAAATGATATTATCTAGGGGTAAGTGTAATTGTTTCTCATACCTTTGTTGTAAGACTTGGGCCCTCATCATCCCAACCTTCCTTCGAAAGGCCCCTCCATCGACTTTATCATATTTTGGTGTCTCACCCTAATCACCTAGAGTGGAAATATTGGAAGGTTGTTTTCTTGTTTGTATCTTTAGGAATGTTTTAGTCAGTGCTTTTTTCTCCTAGAATACCTTAGGTTATTCAAGTCTTTTAATTTTATTTTGTTATATAAAAGGTGTTTGATAGGAGAGTTCATTGATCTAGAAGGCTTCATGGGCTTTCACCTGTGAGTGTCGATACTTCACCTAGAAGGCATAGGATAAATTATGCTAGCTATTTTGAGCCAATTCAAGCTAATGTAATAGAGACAAATCCTTCACCAAGGGTTTCTATTCTAGGGGAAGAACCTAGTCTTCTTCATAGTCTGGAAAAAACAACGTCCCTATTCTTGCTAGGGCACTTTTTTAATCGGAAGACCAAGTAGAATTAGAGGACCTCATAGATTCTTATGGAATTCATTATGATCCTCTTCATTAGAACCTTCCTTATGTTATATCATATGTGGGTAACCCCCTTGATAGACCAAGTAGCCCCCTGCAATCTCCTTCTTTCATTATGTGAACTATTAGTAGCACTAGTATGGCTATTGATTCAGCCTAGGTGCATACTCCTTCTTCAGCTATAGGAGGAGGTAATTTTTCCATTCCTACTACTACACCCAGCATAGTATTTTTTGGCGCTACATATGCTTTTGTCTCGAGTGGGGGCACCTAGCCTTATGCTCCTTTCACTGGTGCTTTTTCCTGTGGTATGTCATCTGTAGGGATTCCTTCAATTCCTTCATATTTATCTTCCAGCACCTCAATGCCTATGCCTTCTATGGTTAGTGGTTTTACATCATTACAAGGCTTCTCTTTGTAAGTGGATATATTCCTCCTTCCAATCCTTCTTTAGTTATTGGATTTGTGGCATTCCTTGGTTTCTCTCAAAATGTTAATTTCTTTCAAATTCAAGGGGGTTAGGGTATGGAATATCCTCTGGTGAGTGGTTTACTGTCAGGTATCCCTTCTCATTTATTTAGTTAGCAGGGGAGTTGATCTGAAATGTGGAAATTAGATTGTTCACTCTAAAAGTGGAAGATTAAACTGATGGTCGATTGTCTTTTAAATGAAGCATTGAACCATGAGTTTCATAAATGAGAAGTGTGAGCATAATATTAAATCACGATAATGTTGTAAAACATAAAAATTAAATGGCGCATAAGAAACAAATTAAAAGATGCAAAGTTAATAAGAATTTGTTGACAGAGTTTGTCCCTCCTAGACTACATCTTCGGGTCTGCTTCAAACTGAGCGGGCCTATTGAACTGTGCTCGCAAATGCTGCTGGACACTTGTAGAAAGATGACCTTCTACAACAGATTTCTAGTGCCTGTATCCATCCCTGAATAGGTCCAAGAATGGCCCAGGAACGCTCCAAAGAGAAACTGCAGACAAATGTCAAAACTCTGACCCTGAAGCTTCTGTCGCATGAAAACAAAATTGCAACCTCCTTCTTGAAAGGATTATACAATAGCAAAAGAGTTGATGGGATCCAGACTTCCACTTTTCTTCTTCTCCTTTCCAAGACCTTGAAAGCCTTCCTTTAAAAAAACTTTTCTTTCTTCATGTTACTTCCTTCTAAAGGATGGACTTCCACCTCGTTATATACTAAAATCCCAAACTAAACTTGGAGTGTTGTTTTAACAAATTATTTGTGGTCTGATTACAAATATTGGTCCTTGATACGTTATGAATTTAGTTTTATCAAAACTTATCATAATTATCCATATAGCACAAACTATCTCCTATAGCTTTTAATTGGCCAAAATTTAATTTGCAGCATAATGTATGTAGTCTCGGTGCTAACAAACACCATAGAATATTTAACATATGTTGTATTTACAATGTGCATAAATTAATTCATACCCGAATTCCCAATTCGATGTTTATACAATGTAGCATATTAAACCAAATCTTCCACGATTAACCGTTGAACCTGTTGTTATACGACAAAGAGGCTTCTGATGGTTGGCTAGTTGCGGTTAACCTCCGATGGTTAGGCTGACTCGGTGGTATCATTGGGTGGTCAACTTGACACATCACCCTTCAGCATATATTTTCTTCCAAGACCTCTGGCATTGTAAGCTTGGTTCGGTGGCAAGCCTTCATGGCATCTGACCAGATATCTAACATTGGCATGTTGACTAGTTGTACCTCCGCTACCAAACTACATTATTGGATCTGTTATACCCCATGTACTGTGTGACTGCCTATCACCTGATGACAGTTATACCTACTCTCGTATGCGTTTCCCCATTGATGAACTGTCTCTGTTGTGTTGGCATGACAAGTCAACCACAACCCCGACGGTCTCAACAGAACTGACTAGACCTTTGTTGTTGCAATGGATATGCATGTGGTGACGTAAACCCATTGTAGGCCTGAGCTGTGTTCTAATGTGCTGCCTTCATGGCACATCGATGCCCGGTGGTCTCAACCTGTTCTACCATATCGGGGTCATGCTACAAATTTATGCTAACTTGTGGCTCTGACGAACATTCCGATAGTGATGGCATAGGTGACTTGGTACATCAGCGATCTCTAGTGTGGTCACATATGGTGGCTTCACAACTGTTCCCCGACAGTTTCGCTAACCCTCATCGCATTATATGCTTTTAACACTATGTATATAGAGTTGAAACGCCACTTTACAATTGCGTTGTAAACGTTTGACACGTGTTTTAAATACTTATAGGCCTGTCACCAACTTTGGATATAGACCATAGGTTATATGAATCTGTTCCATGGTTTGATTTATATAGTTTTAATTCCTATGTGTTTTCTACCTTAGGGCTATATCTTTCCACCATAGCTTATAACCATTTACAATTGCGCCCACCTTGCATGTAATTTATATGCACTCACCATAGGTTTTCATTATAGTTTATATACCATGTGCACTTATTTTAACCCTTAGGTATATAACATGACATTTTTATTTTCATAGTTTATACCTAGGCATATTTTAAATTAAAAGTGCACTCGAAATAAACTATGACCCAAATCTCAGAATTCTCACCATCACTATGGATGTGTATCGAGAGTTTGAATTGATGCCACATGTTGATTTGTAGAGACCCCACATGGCCAGCAAGGCCCCTTCGGTTCCTAATCTTTGACGAACAATTTCTCCAACAGTGAGAAGCCAAGCGAAAATCTGGAGACATTGACAGAATCAATGCATCCAATCCTTCATTTTGGAACTAATTTTGTAGCCAATTAAGACAACCAACCTCTGTACAAGTCGAGAACAACATTTCTACCTTGCATGTAAACATATGGTAAACTTCTGACTTCTATTTCAAGATCCATTCTGGATCAGGAGTATGCGCTTCACCACTGACAATACATCGACAATTTTTCCTCCTTTAACAAGCTTGAAGAACCCTTACGAAGGGGTTTATACTTCTTATAATGTTCTGTTGGTAAGTAACGTTCCTATTGCTCAAAGTTCTACACTAAGTGGAGGATAACCTATGTGTACTCCAAGACAATGAGCTTTCCATTATAATATAGGATTCTTTATGAGCAACCCTTGACAACTTAGTGCCTGACATTTCAAAACTTTGGAAACCCCAATCCTAGATCTTGGAATCCCATAGCTTCATCGTGCTTACCATTCTTGGCACTTAATTTTCTGGATCTTTCGAAATTAACTAATGATCCAATTTGGTACAATCCGGCTTTGCCTCTTATCCCTGCCAAAATTCCATCAAACATACACAAGTTTCAAGGGAACTTTGTAGAACACCCAACTGATCATGTAACCAATTTCCATTTATGGTTATCATCGAATTCCTTGATTTATGATTTGATTAGGTTGAGGCTTTTGCAATGCACCATAACTGGGAATGTTGAAAAATGGTATATTCAGCTGAGAGGGGTATAGTTTTACACATTTGGTGAGTTGGCTATGAAATTCCTTAATCACTTTCAATTGCCTATCCATTATGGTGTTGTGTTTGAACTTATGGACAATTTTAAGCAGGATAAGGATACCCATATCTCTAACCATATTCAAGAGTGGTGAAAAAGAAAGAGACTAATCAAGGCATATATCCCTAATGAGTTTCTGCTCAAGTGGTTTCTGAAGTCTCTACAGCTAGACATATCCAAGAATGTGTCACCTTTTGGATTTTTCATAGAAGAGTAGGTCATCCTTAGATCCCGAGAGTTATAACTGATTTATTCTTGATGTAAAAGAATGGGTTAAAGTTTCATGTAATAATGGATACTAAAGATAGAATAAAGCAATGTCACGAGACACAAATTACAAGTTGAATGTTAGGAAGACAATATAGTGGGCATCACTTGTGGTTCAATAATGGCTATGTAAATTTCCAAAGGAAAAGGGGAAATAATTAGAATTTATTTAAGAAAGTAGAGGAAAATAGGAGAAAAGGGAGGTGGAAGAAAATAGATTTTCATGCTCATGAAATTAGAGGAAAAGTTAAGGAAAATGAATAAAAAAGAAAAATAAATGATAAAAAGTCATCAAAGGATTAGTACACGACTTTTGTCAATTCATTTTGGTTGCCTCCTTTCATTCTCTATCCCATGCACTCTTGCACACTCAAAACATTCTTGGTGCATTTTGGCATTCACTTGGATTTGGAGAAAGGAAAGAAAAGGAAAGTAAGGAGAAGGTTGGATCAATAGCTTCAGTAGGATGATTTTGTAGATAATAGGTTGCAGGTGTGATTTCCTAGCTAAGGTGTGAATGCATGGTACATGCATTTTTTTATTTTGTTCATTTTCTATCATCAGCATGGGTTTTTGATGGTTTGACAGAGGTTTCAACCTTTCTTTGACATTTCGAGGATAGCCATGGTGTGATGGGATTCATTCTTGGTTGAGATTTGGATTGCTAGAAGGTTTTGGAACCGAGTGAGGTGGTATCTTTTAGCCCCCTAAATTGCTCTCTTTTGGCCATTTCTCCCTTCCTAAATCATAACCATTTACCATTTCTTTACCTCTCTTATACACCCTCATCTTGCACTAGTCCAAGAACAATGACATATTTCGCATGAGATTTATATTTCATATTTTTAACTTAACTTAGCATTAATTATTTATTTATTACATGATTTCTTACTTATAATCACTCTTGTAACTTATCAATATCTCCAATGTTTGTTTGGTAGTCAAGTGCTTACTGTGACTGCTGATCCTAGTGCAGGATCGGAGTTTGCACCAGTGCCAGCACAAATCTTTGTAGAAGATCTGGTCCTCCTTGATCACTGCCTCATTTTGCGTTGCTTTAGACATGACAACAGGATACATCTAAAGGTAACCAAGATTTAGCCACGACAGAAGGGTCGATCAAAGGTAGCTGAGATCGGATTTGCAAAGAATGAAAACTGGAGATTGGCTACGGTTAGTTTTGTTAAACTACCTAATTTTGAAGGCTGAAAGCTGAATTATGCATATCAGTTATGTAATTGGTTAAATGATCTTTTTGCCCTTCGACTAAAGATCTATATAATGAGGATTGTAAATAGGATGAGATAGTTTATTGACAGAAGTTTGTAGAGAACAGAGATATAACCAGGGACGCAGTAACAAGCTTGTATTTTGTTATCGCCCAGATCTGGGCTGGACTATGTATTCACGCATGTATTTGACTGTATGAATTAATAAGAAGGGAGCTCCACCTCATGTTTCATAAATCATATTTCTGTGTTTTAAAGCTGATGAATTGATAAAGTACTAAGCATCATTTCTATTTGAAAGGGAAACGTGCTGGTTGGCTAGGACCCAACCAACCTAGCACGTTTACCCTATTTTTGTTTTTCTTGTAATTTATGTTTATATATGGACAAGTGTGATTTAATTTCTAGCACATGAATTCCTATCTGAGTGAAAGTGGATCCACTTTGTGAAGTATTTAAATTTCATTTTCCTGTACCCAATTTTGGATTGGTTTTCCCGCTTGGTTCAAGAAAGAAATAAACCTACACCAGTGCACGTTGGTGTGCTATTCATTTTCCTGTACTTGATTTCAGATTGGTTTTCCCACCTAGTCCAAGCAATAGAAATAAACTTGCACCAGTGCATGTTGGTGTGCTATTCATTTTTTGTAGTTTTGTTTGATTAGTTTCCCCGCCTGGTCCAAGTAGGAGAAATGAACTTGCACTAGTGCATGTTGGTGTGATACAACAAGCCTTTCTAGTTTACTTCTCGCAATTTTCTTGCTTTCATTAACACTTTATGACATGATAGATTATATGGATTGTTTCTTTATTTCCGCACTTTGTTAAATTTTGAAACATTCATTTTTATGTGTGCAATTGGATAACACTTGCAGTAATTAACACTTATTTCAAGAATTAAATACTAAGTGCAAGAAGCTCTGATCTAGTGCAAGAACTAGTTTCTTGCCATGGGATCTGAGTGCTATGAACTTGAAAAAGTCCAAGCCCTTGTAGGAAGTAAAATGCTTTTAATAAAGACATCATTTATACCCTCTGCATAGATCTTTGTTCTTGCACCAGTGCAAGCATATTGCACTAGTGCAGGACAGATTAGTGCAAGAAGGAAATCTCTACATAAGCAGGTTTGAAGGGCCCATCTGATGAGACTGCTGAAGTGTCTCTGCTAAAGAAACATACTCAGTAGTTGATCAATAGTTAGCTAGAGTGATTTCCCCTTTCTTTATAAATCTCTTTTGCAAATGCATTCTTCCTTGTTCCAGCCTTAGATTATTTTGATAGATCAAGTTGCCTTTTTCTCTCTTTAGTTTAATTCTACAAATTTTCCTTCAAAGAAAGTAGGGATTGACATTAGAAATATTCATACCATCTCTAGCATTGCCTGTGCTTCGTCTCTAAGTTTACGAATCCCCTGGGTTGACAATTTAAGTGTTGAGGAGTTTGCTTAAGTTTAATTCCTACAAC
Organism: Pinus taeda; assembly: GCA_000404065.3. Lineage (NCBI taxonomy): Eukaryota > Viridiplantae > Streptophyta > Pinopsida > Pinales > Pinaceae > Pinus > Pinus taeda. The sequence continues at coordinate 73,955 of APFE030477122.1, read as the reverse complement.
CAACATTTTGGTGTCGTTGTCGGGGAGGCGGTTTGATTTGGTAATAATTTTCTGATTATACAATAGAGGTAATTTTTCCTCCACTTTTGCATTATTTTTTTGAAAAGCTTCTTTGAATGAATTTTACTAGTGTTGATTGATTTCTGACAACATTTTTATTATAAATTGTTTTGTTATTGTTCTTTCTTTTTTGAAATGAATGCCTAGAAAAGGTAGGGGTTAAAAGCCCACTAAGGGCCGAAGGAACTCTGAAAACAATTCTCATATTGGGTCTCCTTCTGTGATCAGGAAGCCCAATCCAATTCAAACCCATCACGCACTAATAGTCCACCTAGATTCTGGTGACAACAGCTCAAATGTGGTTCAGTTTATTGGGAGAAAAAGGGAAACAATGGCAGACCATGAAGATCATGGGGAAAGGACTGATGAAAACCAGGTAAGTGGGGGACAATCCACTTTTGTGTTTCCAATTGTGGACCCTGATACTATGGTGCAGATGAAGAACATTCCACCATCAGCTCTCCCTCATTTCCATGGTAAAGTTCATGAAGATCCTGACTCTTTTCTATTCAAGTTTGATATTTGTTGTAGAAGTTATGATTATTCAACTGATGCTCAGAAGCTAAGATTATTTTTTGTTACTCTTAACGACTCAGCTTTGCACTAGTTTATGGGGTTAGGAGGAAACACTATAGCCTCTTGGGATCAGATGAAGAGAGTGTTTTTGTCTAAATATCAAGAATATTGCAAAACCCGGGGCATGGAGGATGATATTTTTACAATCATACAAGATGATGATGAAACTCTTGAAGACTACCTAGAAAGTTTTCTGTATATTTTACAAAGGTCGAAACTTAAGCTTGATTCCAGTACTATTAGAACCTTGTTCTTAAGAGGACTTACTGGTAATGCTAGAAATAATTTAAATCTGTTAGGGCAAGTTGATATTTCTCAGCAAACGTTCGAACAAATTTGTGAATTATACAGGAAATTTTAAAGAAATCAGTACAAATCCAGTAGAGGAACTCGAAATAGAAATAGAAGAACCGAATCTATTGATGCTATGATTATTGGAGTAGAAAATAAAATGGAGAACATGAAAATTGACATAATTAATACTATTACCAAATAGTTGGACTCTTTAAAATTTCAACAAAAACTCATGAAGGAACAAGAATCATTAAGTATTTTTTGTCCTAAATGTAGAGACAAGCATCCTCCTAAAGAATGTCCTCTTAGTTTGAAAGAAACTAATAAGTGTGCTATTTGTGCATAAGACCATATCACAGAAAAATCCCCCTTTATACCAGGACTTAAAGATGTATTTACAGGGAGATAGCCTGAAGCTGAATACTTTTATTCTATGGGAGCAAAAAGAAATTGGCCTCAAGTAGGTGCAGGTATGGCTCCTGAATTTTCTCCACGCTATTTTGGTTATAATTCACATGCATATTCTTATCCTAACACTAATCAACAATGGCAGCATGGAAACCAATATTAGCATGGGCAACCTTCTCAACCATGGCAACAAGGTTGGAGAGGGATAGCTCATTCTCCATATTCCTACTAGCCACCCATGCAATCATATCCATCTACACATACACCTTATTCAATGCCTCAACCTCCGAGTCAGTCTACTCCACCTTTTCGACCTCCTCGGTTTCCTGCTCAACCTATGCCCAATCCTAAAAATAATAAAGTAGTGCAAATGATCTATAAACCAACCCACCTTTATTCGAGTACCAGTCTATTCCAGTTGGGGTTCATGATATTCAATTAAGATTAGGAAGGACTGTAACATTAGAAAATCAGAAGCAACCTAGAGTGATTGTTGAAGAGAAAGAAGAAGAGGAAATTCTTAATCATTCTCTGAAAGTTGTCACTAAGCAACCCTTACCCTTTGAATCATTGCCGTCTTCTTCCAACCAACCTCCCTTCCCAGAGAGGCTAGTAATGGAAAGAATTGAGCCTATTTCTAAGACTAGCTTGGAATCAGAGCTTTAGAATATTTTCATTAAGATACCTTTTCTCCAAGACATCAAAGAGATCCCTATTTGTACCAAGATTATTAAGGAACTCTATCTCAAGAAACCTGGGAGGAAGAGATTGGAACCCCAAACCATTCAATTTGTTGGTAGGGCAATAGAGTTGATGATGGGATGTGTGTCTATGGAAAAATATATTGATCCCAGAAACCCTGTTGTCTTAGTTCAGATTGGTAATATCCTTGTCTCTAATGTTCTTATAGATCTAGGGGTAGTCATTAATATCATGACTAAGAAAACCATGGATCAAATTCGGTTATATCATCTTCGCCCTATTCCTATTATGCTTGAATTAGCGGATAGATCTAAAATTAAGCCAGAAGGAGTGGGCAATGTGATCATCTCATTAGATTCTTGGGAATATCATGTTGATTTCATTGTGCTTCAGCCAAAAAACCCAGTAGGAGGACATCCCCTGATCTTAGGTCAACCATGGCTTGCTACAACCGATGCATATATTGGATGCTGCTCCAGTGATATGTATATTTCACATGGAGATTCTAGGAAGAAAGTTACCTTATGCCCCCCTGCCAGATCCATTCAGGACCTTCAAGATACTTTATGGTTAGATCAGAGTGGTGATGAGGAGACTCAGCCCCTTTCCTTTATCCATCAGCATATTGGGTCTTCATAAGAAGATGAGATTCACGATTTCTTGAATAATCTAGACACTATGCCTAATTTTGAGCTATTGAGCCAAATTTTTAGCATCGATTCTGAAGATAACCATGATTCTCATTCTTGTATGCTACTGCATTTGACCACCCCTTGAGTACTCCTAGGCCTGATACTAATCTTGTTGAGATTCGCCCCAGTAAATCCGTGTATATTAGTTTAGATTTGGACTCATCTCAGTGAGAGAAACTTGTGAATTTGTTGCAAAACCATTTTAGTTCCTTTGCATGGAGTTATGAAGATATGAAGGGTATTCCTCCTGAAACTTGTACACATCATATCTATATTCAAGAAGGAGCTCGACCTGTTCAACAACCCCAAAGGAAAATGAATCCAACTCTGAGAGATATTGTGAAGGAAAAAGTACAAAAACTCTTGGATGTTGGTTTTATCTATCCTATTTCCGACAGTCTGTGGGTCTCTCCATTAGTGCTAGTACCTAAGAAAGATGGAAGATGGCATATATGTATTGATTATTGAGAATTAAACAAAGCCACTCTCAAAGATTACTTCCCCCTCCCTTTCATTGACCAGGTGCTTGATACCCTTGCAGGAAAGAAATATTTTTTCCTTTTTGGATGGCTTCAGAGGTTATAACTAGATATAGATTGCACCTGAAGATCAGGATAAAACTACTTTCACATGTCCATGGGGTACATTTGCTTATAGAGTGCTTCCCTTTGGTTTATGTAATTCCCCGACTACCTTTCAAAGGGCAATCTTGGCCATTTTTGCTGATCTAGAATTTGTAGAAATTTATATGGATGACTTTTCTCTGTTTGGTGATTCTTTTCAGGAAGCTCTTCAAAATCTGGAAAAAGTACTTCTTCGTTGTTAGGAAGCCCATCTCACCTTGAGTGACAAGAAATGTTGATTAATGTGCAAAGCGAGAGTGGTACTTAGCCATTTGATTTCTGGTAAAGGTATCGAGGTTGATCTAGAAAAGATCGAAATCATTCTACATTTTCCTACACCCAAAACTCAAAGGGAAGTATGAGGTTTTTTCTAAACATGCTGGTTACTATAGAAGATTCATTGAAAATTTTTCTAAGATAGCTGCTCCTCTTTTACGACTTCTAGCTAAGGATAGTGAATTTTCTTGGACCACAGCTTGCCAACAGTCTTTTGAAACATTGAAGGAAAAGTTAGGACATGCACCAGCTTTAAGAGGTCCTAACTAGTCTCTACCTTTTCATATTTCCTCTGATGCTTTAGATTTTCCTATTGGCGTATCTTTGGGAGAAGAGGAAAATAAAAAATCCTACGTTATTTATTATATTAGTAAGAATTTGTCTTCCGCTGAATTAAATTGTACAGTTACATAGAAAGAGTTTTTAGCTGTAGTTTTTTCAATTAATAAGTTCAGGCACTATACTACAGGATATGAAGTATTTTGTACATACTGATCATTCCACGATTAAATATTTGATGAATAAACCATTAACTAGTGGTAGAGTGACTAGGTGGTTACTATTGTTTCAGGAATTTAATATTAGTATTGTTGATAGACTAGGAAAATCTAATGTTGTAGTAGATTTTCTTTCTAGATTAGATAATCCTGGTGAAGCAACTCTTGTTAATGATGATTTTCTGGATGAACATTTTTTTGCTATGTTAATAGATTCCCCCTGGTTTGCTGACATTGCTAATTACTTGGTTACCGGGAAAACACCACCCCACTTGTCTAGTCGTGAAAAGCAGAATATTATTCAAAAAAGTGTTGCATATTCCTGAATTCAAGGAGATCTCTTTTACACTGATCCAAATCTGATTATCCGTAGGTGTGTAAGAGAGGAAGAAGTGTTTGACATATTGAAATCTGCTCATGATGAACCTTATGGAGGCCACTTCGTTGATAAGCAGATTGCGTATGAAGTATTGCATGTTGGTTACTTTTGGCCTGACTTGTTTAAGGATGCCAAATAGTATGTCAGGCATTGTGATAGCTGTCAGCGAATGGGTCAGCCTAATCAAAACATTGAAATGCCTTTATTCCCCCAAGTTATGATTGAGCCATTTGAAAAATGGGCTATTGACTTTATAGGGCCAATAAATCCAACATCATTAAGTAAAAAGCATATCTTGGTTTGTACAGATTTTGTTACGAAATGGGTAGAAGCTAAAGCTATTTCTTTTGCTACAGAAAAAGTTGTTGTTGATTTTCTTTTTACTAAAATCCTTACTAGATTTTATGTGCCTAGAGAAATTGTTTCTAACAATGGTCCGCAATTTATATCTAGTCTAGTATAGGGTGTGATGGAGAAATATAAGATCTGACACAGGAAATCCACACTGTATCACCCACAAGAAAATGGCCAGTGGAATCCATGAACAAAGTGATAAAGTCCATTCTAAAAAAGATATTAAATATGCATTGGAAGGGCTGGGTTGAACGATTACTAGAGGCTTTGTCGGCATACAGAACCACTTGGAGGAATAGCAAGGGACATACACCATATGAGCTGGTATATGACAAATAGGTTCTGTTACCAATTGCATTCCAGATCAAAACTTTCAGAACTGTAGTTGAGTTGGGACTAGATATCTCTGAGCCACAACAAAAACGTCTTCTCCAATTAAATGAGTTAGATGAATTTCGTAGGGATGCTATTAATCAGAACATACTAATTTAGCAGCAACGCAAAAGGTGGCATGGCAAGTCTATTCAAGAAAAGTAGTTCTAACCAGGTGATTGGGTGCTCCTTTATGATTCTAGATTTAAAATCTTTAAAGGGAAATTCCATACACGTTGGATGGGACCTTATGAAGTGATCCAAGTATTTGAGAATGGAGCAGTAGAAGTTAAAACTATTGTTGGACAAAATTTAGTATTCTTGGTAAATGGACACAGGTTAAAGAAATATTTTCAGCCACCTACAAGGAAAGATTTTACACAAGTCCAACAACAATTTGGGATGGTAATAGTGAATGATAATACCAACCTTTTGAAAACATGAATTCTCTTTCTCCTTAAAGATAAAAAAAAAAAAGTAAAGAAAAAATATTTTCCTATAATTATGAAAATCAGTTCGCTGACATGATTGCAGAAGGATCAACCTAAAAACCAGCTTTTTGGCGAGAAGATCAAAAATTTCTAATAAAAATAAAATATTGCTTGATCTCTAGATATTCTAGCGGCCGCCAAGTAAAAGAAGGTTCGACAGAACCAACCTTTATACAGTTGGGGTAATTAGCATGGATACTTTTACTCAAGTAATGCTTAATTTTCGCTACAGTTATTTTTTCTTGCACCAGTGTAGGCAGACCTTCCAGAAAATTTTCTCCCTTTCTTCATATTCCACTTTCGTAATATTCCCTCATTTTTCTTCTTCAACCCTAGAATAATTAACCTTCCCACATTCTTCTAAATTTACGTCATCCTCTTCGAAAAATCCCACTTTGCCCTTGGAATTTTTTTCCCTATCCCACTTCTTTTTATCCCCTGTTTTGGTACTATTCTTGGAATCCCTGTAATAGAATTCCTTCCCATTCTAAAATTTCCCTTTCCCCACTTCTTTATTCCCTCATGAATTTGTTGCAGGATCTCACACACAAAGAACAAAAGGATATGCTCTGAAGCATCAAGAAACGACGAAGAAAATTTTCAGTATAAATTGAGGAAGTCATGTGGAAGTGCAGCCTATATTTTATTTAAATTCTCTATTTTTAGATATTATGCTTGCACTAGTGCAATCATGTTGTCCTATATGATAAAGAAAGCAAAATGGTACCAGCAGAATAGCATAATTTAAGCAGTGCAAGCAGATCAATGCAAGCATGCACCTCATCATCAACATAGTACAAGTTATTTTTTTATAGCATACGGCATAGGAAATTAGTCATCATGAAAATTTATGTGAAGTCCTTTCACTTAACCGATGAAGTACTTATGCCGTCATACTAACTAGGAGAAAATGATTTAAAGTACAAGGTGTTTTTTAAGTTAGAAATCATGATCTTTTTTAATGTATGATAAGTTTTTTTCTTTTTGAATTATGAAGGAATGTAGAAATGTTTTAACCATTGCTTGGACATAATTACCCCTCTGCACCATAAGCCTAAATGTCTTTCACTCATAATGATTACCTCACCTAGCCATTAAACCACCACCGCAAGTACCAATCTGACCCAACCTCAAAGTTGTCATTCATCTATGATGAATGAACAGGTCATAAGGTGAAAAGGATGGTGGACAGTTGGGTCTCTATTTATAAGAGCCGATTTCCCCTGTATTGCATGTAGAATTCTTAATTGTTCATAGCTGTTAAGCAGTGATGCCACCTATTCGGAACAAACCCTCATCTCTCAACAAAGTAGAGGAGACTGTCAAGTATTGCAATAGTCTTGCACTATTACGAGACTCGAGTTTTCTTCCATTTTTGTAGAAGTTTTACGGGAAAGATAAAGAAGTGCCTTTACAGTTCGCAAGGAGTTTTAGAAATGGCTGAGTGAAAATTGGGCCTCTCAAATTTAAAGTTACAAAAGAACTAATAGCAGCAACGATGGGCTTAGAGAACACTGGAGAACAATGGTTTAAGAATCAGAAGCTAGAAAGGAAGCGCTGGCAGTGTTTCGTCATTGATAAGAAGATAGAGGTAGACTAGAAGGTAGGAGTTCCATGTAGTGCCCTGATGAGACAATGGAAAGACCTCCTATTCATCTTACAAAAGTTTGTGACTTGCGAAGGAAGATACACCCACACCTTGGTATACCATTTTAGAATGCTACAACATTTTGATGTCGACTGGCACATCTGGTGGAGGATGAATTTCCCTTATTTCTACTCAAAATCTTGGAGAAAATGGCTAAAAGCGTACAGGATGGAAGGGCAAACCAGGCTGACACAAGGCTATATCACCACAACTTGATAAAAATTTTGGTCCTGAAACAACTAGAAATTAAGGGTATGACATGGGAGGTGTTGTTAAAACAACTACACAAAGAGAGAGCTGTTGGAAAGGAGATAGAAGACCCTGCCAGCACAGGAAAGGGCCCGAGAAAAAATGAAAATGGAAGTCCTTGCACCAGTGAAAAAAGGAAATGATCTGAAAAAGTAGAGAAGGCCTCATCCTGAAATAAGAAGATAGATAGTGCATTAGTTGAAGAGACCCCTTCTACACTGGAAAATGACAACCTGTCAGTCCTTACAGAGGCAACAAAGTTTGCAGAGGTCGAGTACGATGCTCTATTAGCCGATTTTATCAAAAATACCTAGATAAAGAATAAAGTTCCTGATGCAGGCAAAGAACCATAGTCCCCATAAGGCGTGGAATCCCCTCCTGCACCAATACAAGAAGAAGTACCAGTGCGAGAAGAAGAACCCAAGAAAGAAGCAGAAAACGAAGAAGCGGAAGAAGAAGAGATAGGAGGAGAAGAACTAGACAACAAAGAAACATAAGAAGAAGAAGTAGGAGGAGATGAATACGAAGAAGAAGAGGCAGAATCCAAAGAAGAAAAGGTAAAATCCGAAAAAGAAGAGGCAAAACCCATAGAAGAAGAAGCAGAAGAAGAAGAAGAGGTAGGAGGAGAAGAATCCGCAGAAGAAGAAGCAGAAGAAGGATAGGTAAGAGAAGAAGAACTAGAGGAGAAAGAACCAAAAGAAGAAGAACCAGAGGAGGAAGAACTGAAAGAAGAGGGACCAGAGGGAGAAGAGTTTCTTGATGTAACCATGGCAGATATGGAGTTCCCTGAGGAAGACATAGCCCCTGCCAAAATAGAAAAGGAAAAAGATTTGGTAACTGCTGCTACTCAGGTAGTTGAATTAGAGCTTCAAGTACAGAACTTAGAGCAACTTCTAGCCAAAGCATAGGAGGATAAAGAACAGAGTAGAGGAGAATTGAAGGCGGAGATCCAGAAAAGGAAAAGAGAGGTTAAAGTCTTGAAGTAATGAGTTGTGCAATGTTTCAGGCGACTTAAAAGATGACAAAGAATTTAAAGAACATCAGAAAGAAGAAATCTGAAACATTCCATGGTGATGACAGTATGCCAGAGCAGGATTGAGCTGGAGAGCTTAAAGTTTTGAATTTTTTTGTTGAGGTAAAGAGTTGTGTGAGGACACAAAACAATTTAGGGATGGGAGGATGTTAGCCCCCTAGATTGCTCTCTTTTGGCCATTTCTCCCTTCCTAAATCATAAGCATTTACCACTATTTTACCTCTCTTATACACCCTCATCTTACACTAGTCCAAGAATGATGACATATTTCGCATGAACTTTATATTTCATATTTTTAACTTAACTTAGCATTAATTATTTATTTATTACATGATTTCTTACTTATAATCACTCTCGTAACTTATCGATATCTCCAATGTTTGTTTGGTAGTCAAGTGATTACTGTGACCGCCGATCCTAGTGTAGGATCGGATCTTGCACTGGTGCCAGCACAATGAATCTTTACAGTAGATTCGGACCACCTTGATCACTGCCTTGTTTTGTGCCGCTTTAGCCATGATAGCAGGATATATTTGAAGGCAGTTGAGTTTCAGCCACAATAACAGGGTCGATCAAAGGTAGTTAAGATCAGATTTATGAAGAACAAACAACTAGAGATTGGCTATGGCCAGTTTTGTTAAATTGCCTAATTTTGAAGGCTTAAAGCTAAATTATACATATCGGTTATGTAATTGGTTAAACGATCTTTTTGGCCTTCAGCCAAAGATCTATATAACGAGGAATGTAAATAGGAAGAGATAGATTTTTGACAGAAGTTTGTAGAGAACATAGATATAACTAGGGAGGCAATAACAGGCTTGTATTTTGTTATTGCCCAGATCTGGGCTGGACTATGTATTCACGCATGCATTTTCCTCTATGAATTAATAAGAAGGGAGCTCCACCTCATGTTTCATAAATCGTATTTCTGTCTTTGAAAGCTAATGAATTGATAAAGTACTGAGAAAAATTTCTATTTGAAAGGGAAACACGTTGGTTGGCTAGGGCCCAACCAACATAGCATGTTTACCCTATTTTCATGTTTCTTGTAATTTATGTTTATATATTGACAAGTGTGATTTAATTTCTAACACATGCATTCTTGTTTGAGTGAAAGTGGATCCACTATGTGAAGTAGTTAAATTTCATTTTCCTGCACCTAATTTCAGATTGATTTTCCCTCCTGGTCCATGTAGGAGAAATAAACCCGCACCAATGCATGTTGGTGTGCTATTCATTTTCCTGTACTTTATTTCAGATTGGTTTCCCGCCTGGTCCAAGCAATAGAAATAAACTTGCACCAGTGCACGTTGGTGTGCTATTCATTTTTTGCAGTTTTGTTTGATTGGTTTCCTCGCCTCGTCCAGGTAGGAGAAATGAACCTGCACCAGTGCATGTTGGTGTGATACAACAAGCCTTTCTAGTTTACGTCTCACAATGTTCTTGCTTTCATTAAATTTTTATGATAGAATAGGTTATGTGGATTGTTTCTTTATTTCTACACTTTGTTAAATTCAGAAATATCTACATAAGCAAGTTTGAAGGGCCCATCTGATGAGACTGCTGAAGTGTCTCTGCTAAAGAAAAACACACACTCAGTAGTTGATCAATAGTTAGCTAGAGTGATTGCCCCTTTCTTTCTAAATCTATTTTGATAATGCATTCTTCCTTGTTCCAATCTTAGATTATTTTGATGGTTCAAGTTGCATTTTTCTCTATTTAGTTTGATTCTGCAATCTTTCCTTTAAAGAAAGTAGGGATTAACATTAGAAATATTCATACCATCTCTGTCATTTCTTGTGCTTCGTCTCTAAGTTTACGAATCCCCCGGGTTGACAATTTAAGTGTTGAGGAGTTTGCTTAAGTGTAATTCCTACACCCAACAGTATCAAGCAAATTCCCAAGCGTTGGGGTGGAGATGGTTTTCTCTAGGAAGTCCTTGATAGGCATGTGGAGATAGGAAAATTCCTTAAGGTATAGTGAAGAAATTCTTATGCATCCAAGCTTGGTTTGGTTATGTGATTTCGGGACCAGTTTATGTGAGATAAAGGTAGCGGGAGAGTGGAGGTGGTTTTGCCTTTGGAGTCCTTGGCTGATTATGTCTTGGTTTACCCCATGACATCCCACATTCATGATTGAAATATGACATGGGGGTGATTGGATGAAAGAAACATTTAGTTCAACCCAATATATGGTCAGGTGGTAAGTGGAAGTCCCTAACTTGGTTGGATCTTTCATAAGTTAGTAAGATTTATTTTCTTATTATGATTTATGAACACTTGTACTTGCTATTGCATTAATTTGATGGCTAATTTGTCATGGTTAATATTCTGGTTATATGTTGGTTATAAGCACAGTTTTATGATTTTCTTTATTTATGGCTCTTTTTCATGATTTGATAAGTATTGGAATGGTTAATGAAGGAATGCGATAACAAGCGTTGTTACAACTACTTGGGAGGGACTTAGACCTTCCCGGTGATTCTTAGATGAATTTCAAATATTTATGATCAAATTTGCATTCATGACATATAACTTACATGTTTAAAATATGTTTGACAAAATGTCTATCATGTTCTAGGCAATCTAAGTCAAGTTCTAGTTCCAAGTTTGGGTGTCTAGCATTTTTTTCATGTTAATTATGATTATGGAAAGTTGCAGGCAATTTTGGGTAGTGGTATAAAGGCTAGCCTAGAAAAGTGAATCAAATATTTGAATTGCAGGAACTGAACTGAAGGATTTATGTAATAACTACATGAAAGTAGGCTTGTGTGTGTGGTTGGGGCATCTTAACCAAACTCTTTCATTGTTGTGCATGTGGTTGGTATGTTAGGTCAGTGAAAAAGGGTTCCAACTCAAGGATTATCACCTAGAGTGGTAGATCAACGCTTGATTGAATCATAGTCCCTGTTAGATGTTATTAAGTGTTTAGTTTATAGGTCCCACTTCCTTAAATAGAACATGGAGTTTGGGTCATGTCATAGTAGAAATCAACCTCACATTTACCCTAAGAGCTTGTAAAAGTGGGTCAATGCTAGGCCGAGTGGTTATAGATTGGTATCAGAGCTTCTAGGTTCAAACACTTGGACTCGATGGGATAGATGTGATTTTTATGCATGTGTGTTAGTTGTATGCATGCATTGTAGTGGCTATGATTTTCATTTATATAGTCGATGTTACAATTTGATTGATCAGGCATGATGTGAGATGTTGATAGGTTGATATCTATCTCTCTCTCTTTATATATATTATCATTATTATTATCTAATTTTAAGGTCATGGCCAAGCCATAGACCACATTGGTGTATGAGACCCCCTTGTTTGTGGAACAAGGGACCCACCTCTGCATAGTTATTTGACTGCTAATTCTACAAAGGCATACATACTCTACCCCCCTCTGGTTTTGAACTTGTGACCTCTTAAGAGGAAACACATGATATTAACCATATGATATATAATATTATATATATTACTATATATATTATATATATATATATATGTAAACACACACACACACACACACACACACACACACACACACACAGAGATATAGATATATATATATATAATATATATATAATACATATGTACATATCTATCTGAGTGATTTTTGCAGACGAGATAACCTCCCCTAAAGTTCACTAAGGTATGATTTTGATTATATTTATATTTGGTTTATCTAACATGGTATGTTTGTAGGAAGAAAAACATTAGAGATGGCAAGAAAAATGGTAGACTAAAGTTCATGTGAATCTCCTTATAGATCAACTAAGTATCAAAGAGATGATTCATCTCTTGATATAGCACATACACTGAGAATTCTGAAGGAAAGAATTAGAAGTTGCAAGGAAGATGATGACAAGATAAGTCTGTCACAAGAAAGGCTTGTCAAAGCTCAGGAAAAAGAAGTAGAGGTTAATGCAGTGATCCTTTAGAGCTTATTAGATTAAAGATATGGATATACACATAACAGTCATGGACGGGAGGAAAGGACTAATGGGGAATATCGTAGTAGGTCTCCATCAAGATACAGGTTAGATCGAGATGAAATAGTCAGAGCCAGCAAACAGTTAGATACACTTGAAAGGAGAGCCTTGATGGTGCTAAACCTGCCAACATTCAAGGGTTCCCCCCGATATGTGATCCCAATTAGACCTCACACTATTTGGGATAGGAACCCCATAAGGAATATGGCCTGGTTACCGATTGTCTTAAATGTATGTCTGGCTCTCACTATCAGCAAGTGAGAGGACTGCAAATGTGCCTTCGAAAAGCAAGGGGGTGCGCCTGGTGAGTGTTCATTGATATGTGTGTCAAACTTATTTCACTGCAGACGGGGAGGATAAGTGAGCCTCTAAGAGAGAGGTAATAGAACCACCCTAGTAGAGACACACATAAACAAGATGAATTTGTACAACATCAAGCGGAGTAGTACACAGAGATTAAATGGCCACTACAACCAACATAACAAGGAAGATTTGTCTAATATCAACCGGAATAGTCCATGAGGATGCAACAACAAAAATAAAAATTACAATACATTCTCAATATGATAAGTACCAAAAAAACCAAAATATTTCATCTACTTTGTCACAAATGGAAGAAAAAATGAATTACAAACATTCACAGAATATTATTACAAATATCCATAATCCACGCACGAAGAATGTGATGGCCATAAGGCTTCTTATATTAAGTAAAAGTTCCAAGACACGTGTATACAATGAACACAACTAGCTCCAATAGTGGAGCGTTGGAGCCATTCCTTGCTCCTCAAAAGAACTAGCTTGTCTCTCTAATGCCTTGTGGGAGGAGCCAAGGTGAAAAGTCATTTTCTCTTACAATGAGGGTGTATATATAACCAATGAGGTGATGCTTCACCTTCCTTGTGAATCTTTGACAACCCTCATGACTCTTTGACTTCCTATGAATTTTCAACTTTACATTACTCTTCATATTCCATACATATCTTTTCGACTTTTACTTTACAATACATTTTTGAAATACGAATTACATAATCCAGCATAATGATGTGGCATGTGACAACTCATGACATGACATGACATGACACTACTAACATGGCTACTTGATGATGTAGTAATGTCAAGCCACTGCTGCTACTATGTGTTAAATGTCTGCTTGAGAATGCTTTTCTTTCCACCTCTACATGTCTTGGTGATAAGGAATGATCTCAAGTCTTGAGTTGTGATCGCAAACTGGTGTCACTTTGCTTTCTCTCGGTTGATCAACTTGCATACTCAACTACAAAAATGTATTTTAGCATGTCTCCCTTCTTCATCTTGTTCTTCATCATATCAACATATTGTGATAAGGAACCTGCATCTACAATTGACTCATGACAAGATGACATTAGTCTGAAAAACCCGTAGTCTAAGATAGTGCATACTAATCCATTGACACAGTTGAAACTAGGTGATAAGCTGGGAGAGGGGCTCAGTGGCTACGAATTGCACAGTTCAAGTAGTTAGGGGTGAACATTAATCCTTGAGATTGTGAAACGTGAGGGTGAAGGGAAGAAGAATAGATTATAAACATATTTGGAGGGACATAGAAAGATATATTTTTCATAAAATTACGTGGATATTCCACTGGACGATTTGTCACAACATATATGATAAAATTATGCTTAAAAATATGAAATCTACACTATGAGGTTTTATTCTTTAGATTTATGGATCTGTAAATTATTATTTATTGCATATAAATGGAAATAACAATTATGCAAAAAAAACATAATAATGAAATAAAAACTTATAAACCATGATTGACACAAGATATAACTTAAGAAACCCTTTTAGAGGAAAACCCAACTAGAAGGTGACGTCACTCTACTCTCTTTCTTTGAATAAAAAATGACTACAAGAATAAAGAAGTAAGGTTAGTGACCCATGGGCTAGTACAATGCACAAATCCTCTTTGTGTGCTCTCTCCCTATCTCTCTCACCTACTCAACTCATCTATGAAACAAATGCACTCGAATAGAATGGAACCCCATTTTCCTCTAAGTGACCTAGTTATACCACATCACAATAGCCAGTTAATAGTTAGGTTTGACTCCTTCAACATTTAGCTATAGTTAAATATTAACTCTTATATAGTAGTTTTCATCATGATCACATGGCTAGCTACTTTTCCACTAATAACGGGGGCTAATGTGGCATCCTCTAAAATTATGGTGGTCAATTTCGACATATCAACTTATGGGAGGAAAACCTTTCTCATACGAGCTCTGATTAAGGTGATTCTTACATTGTTGGAAAGGTCTCCATGTGTCGATTATGGAACCTAGGTAAATGTAAGGTTAGAGTTACAAAAGTGTTCATTTAAAGCCTTAAGATAGCTCTTGAAGTTTTTGATCCGAAAATTTCCAATCTGAGGCCACTGGTAAAAATGATCATATGCACTTATGCTCCATTTTTTCCACTATAAAAACATCAATATTGATGAAAAATAATATAATGATCCAATCTGATCTAATCCAGATCAATAAATAAGTATCGGCCATAATTAAAGTAAAAATGATTTTAAAACATATTGGAAAGCCTAGTATAAAACATAATATTTCAATAAATACAAAATAATTCCTTACTTAATGCTATCGGGCATTTCATTAGTCTAAAATGTTGTGGTTTCTAGCAACACAATGATTCATACTTTACAAGCCACTCGATAGATCCCACTCGATAGATCTATGGTATTTACCAACATTGAAAACCTTTAATTAATATTGGAGCTCTTAGACATGTGGGGAGATGCCAATGGATAAATCAATTTCTTATGAATTCCTCAATAAGATCTATCAAAGTTCCAAGTTAACCTATAAAATAAGTCTCATTCTCTACTTCATAGATAAATAATTATTTCACTTCAAAGTCAAATTTGAATAAAATCTTAACAATTATGGTGAATTTATAACCTTAAACTATCTTATCTTTTGAAGATGGTAGGATAAAAATGTGTCACGAGTTTTGAGATTTAGGAGATATTTTTGAATAAAAAATTTATTTCGTATTCAAAGCATAAATCTACTTACAAACTAATACAATAGATTAAAGAGAACTAAAGGCTTTTTAATGTGATGACATTCATTTATATTTATAAAGTGTATAGCACTATTCATATTCTTTGCTCATGCCTAGTAACATGTTTTATTGGGAGGATTTTGTAGATGATGTTGTCATAAAATCAATTTAGGAATACTTGTAGTATATTTTTTATTTTTAAATTGATTCTAGCAAGTTTAAACAATAAAACAGTGTAATATGTCATGTTTTATCAAGAAAAGATTGGTAATGAATTACAGCGAGTGGTCTATTAATAAAACAAAACAAAAGAATTGTGATTTTGTGATTTATGTAGAAGATACTATGTATGTCATGTTTTAGTTGTTATTTTTAGTGAAAATTAATTAATAAATTTTAAGTTAATTGTAATTATATACCTTAATTATAACTATATACACAATTTTTTTTGCTTTATATTAAAATTTTATTTTAATATGTAAAAATACCATGTTTCAATGAAAATAAAATAAATGTTTTTTTTTAATTAATGTCTTAGACATTTTTTTTTATAGACATTTCAAAGAATATATAACTATTTTGAAGTATTGAGACACGATGTCTTTGCTTCTTGAAAAATAAATAAAAGATAAGATGATTCAATACAATTTTTTAAAAAATAACATTATTTATTGAAATTATATATTTATAAACATATAGTTATTTAAATATAATTCAAATGTTTTATATATTTTTTTTTTGAATTTAGAGTGTATATTTTAATTAAATTTTTTTTTAATTATAAATGTAAATGGTTGAATTTATATAATTCGATTACTTTACACATTTTTAGTGTATACTAGACAGTTTGAGGCTGAAGGTATCAATGTGTATTTTTCCTGATGGTAGTAGATACATTTTATATTTAAAATGAATTATATACTATTACTATAATTAATTGATTGATGAATGTAGTTACATTCAGTTTTAAAATTTTTAATTAATGTTAGATTTGAGATTTTTGTGATTCATATTATAGATAAACATATTTCCAAATAATCACATCATTAAGATTTGGTTGATTTTTCTAACTAACCAATGTGGTTTATCCTCAGGACAAGGTGAAAGAAATCGTACAATCTTCAGGAATAAATAGTAAGGCTAAATCGTTGCCTAGAAATCATACAATCTTCAGGAATAAATAGTAAGGATGCATCATTTCCCCAAGATAGACGTTGGAGAATATTCAAATAAGTTAATAAAATGTTATTTTTATTCAAAAAGATTTAATATTTTTATTTTAAAAAGTTTTAATATTAGAATTCAAGCTTTTGTGATCCATATCTTAATGTATAAAATATTTTTGGGAAGAAATCACATTGAAGATTTTGAACGACGCGTTTCGAACCAATAAGTTCATCTTCAGGACAAGATGAAATGGCCTCCACCAAAATCTTCAATGTGATTTTTATACATCAAGTTCTAATATTTTATTTTAAAAAGTTTAATATTTTAATATTATTTAAAATCCCAAAAAAATTGTATAAATTTTATTTAAAAATAATTTCAATATTAAAATCCCAAAAAATTAAATCTAAGTTATTTTAATATTCTTAATTTAGTAATAAAATAGTTGTAGGAATACATTTTTTAAGAAAATTAAGGGGTTAAAAATTGGTTTATAATAAAAACAAAGTTATAAGGGGGTAAATTAAAAATAGTTGTTTATGTAATATTAGATGATGATTAGGTTCCAAAATAAGGTAAAGAGATGTTTCCAAAGGGGATAGGAATCAATAAATATCATAAACTTATAAAATAGTAATAAGGAGAAATATAATAATAAGAAAACCCATAAATTAATAGGGGGTAAGGATAAGATATAAATTTCAATAGGGAGATTATAAGTAATATTAAAACTAATAAGGTTTATATCTCAATAATATGTATTACAAGGAAAAAAGAGGTTAAATACTATAGAAGTAATTAGGAGATCAACAATTGAAATTAAATAAAGTTAAAAATAGGGTTAAAATGATGAATAAAAATAAGGATATATGTTATAAATAAAGGGAGAATGAGTCATTAAGTTACAAATAATATGCTATACATAAATAAAAAGAAAAAGAAAAAAAGGATCATAAGGAGAGGGTTGAAATCCAACTTTTACTCAATTTCCAACCATCATCTCTGTTGAGATTCCTGGCATGCCTTTCAATCTGAATAGTGTCTCTAAGTTTCCTATGGCGGAAATGGTCAACCCTAGCGAGGACTATGGAATCCTCAATAAAAACATGGTGCTTGGACTTCTCTACATAGCTCAGCTAGAGCTAAAGAGCGGGAACAATTGTGCCTTATGTCTGCTGTGTGTTCATGGATCGTCTAGTTGATCGATCGACCCACTTCTCCAATATATGGAGTGTCTCATGAACATGGAATTAGGTAAATACCTTTCATGTCCTTCGGCTCAATAGGATCTTTAACCAAACCAAGAGAATTTCTAATGGCCCTTAGGGGTTTGAATGAATAGGAAACATTATTCTTCCTAAGGATATGTGCAATCTTATTCGAGGTCCCTTCAATAAATGGGAGATGAACCTTGGAGATAGGATCAACATGAGCAATTTTAAATCTAGATTCTTTACATGCTCTTTGAAAATCTTTGAGGCTCTGAGTTCTATTGTATCCATTATTTTTAAAAACTTCAAGTAGATGAGATTTCTCCTGCTCTAGGTGGTTTTCATCAAATATTCTCAGAGCGCGAGTAGAAAGGGTGCTGAGAACACCAAATTTATGAGCAGGAAAATGATGAGAACTAGCATGAAGATATTGTTCCATGTGAGTTATTTTGTGAAAAACTTGGTGAGAAACAGAACCATCATCTAATATAGAGAGGAAAATTTCAAGGAAAGGAAGGCATCCATCCACCTCTATCTCCATTGTGAACTTGACAGATTTAGATTGAGAGTTAAGGTGGTTTAGAAACAGATCCAAATTACCATGACCATGGGGCCAAAGGACGCAAGTGTTATCAACAAACCTCTTCCAATTCTTAAGGCGAAATTGAGCTGAGGCTAAGGCCTTGGTCTCAAAATATTCCATAAAAATGTTAGTAACAATGGGGAAAATAGGGGAACCCATGGCCACATCGCAAGTTTGGTCATAGAACTCTCCTTGGAAACTGAAAAAGGTCGAAATGAGGCAGAGGCTAACCAATTTGGTCGTGTCTTGGTCATTGATCCTACTTATGACATCAATGGCCTCTTTAATGGGGATTTTGGTATAAACGAAAACCACATCAAAACTAACAAGTAGATCCCCTGGGTCTAATCTTACACTTTCCATTCTTTAAAAAAGGACGTAGAGTCCTTAACATAGGAATCAGTTCGACCCACAAGAGGTTTGGGATTAAGAGCTAAGAACTTGGGAAGAAGATAAGTAGGCCCATCTATTGTGTTAACAATAGGTCTCAAGGGTGGCCCAGATTTATGAATCTTGGGAAGACCATAAATTCTAGGGGTGAGGGGATTGCTCTCAATGAGCTTTCTAGAGAGAGGATTAAGAGATGAACTTGAATTAATGGTTGCTACTACATCCTTCGCTTCCCAGGTTCCCATTCAGTTTTTCCCCCTCATTGTGTGCCTTTGACCCTCTCCCACTCATCCTCTTTGTTGACTTGTTCCATGGTTTCCCATAATCCAATGTTTAATGGCCCCCATATTATTCATGATATCAATAATTTAATATTAAATAATAGTAATATTAATAACACCAATAATAATTATGATATGAATAATACAATATTAAATAATAACTTGAATATTAATAAGAATCTTGATAGTGAGAGTAATAGTATTTTTCTTTGTCTGATAATATTTGTAATAATTATAATAGTAGCTTATCCTCGTATTTTCCTCATTATAAGAACGTTGTCAACCTATCGAGTTCTAATTTTGATCCCTCGGTCTTCTGTCTCCTGATAAAGGTCTCAATTTTTCCCTCGCCCCTAAGAAGGTTCCGAACCCATCGTTGACATTATTTGTAATATCAAATTTGGTATTAGGGACCTTCCTGATAATGTCAAGGAATCCATCAAGGAAGATTGTGCTATTGTTCTTAGGGAGGAAAAACCTCCCAAAGCAAACCTTAACAAAGATGATCTTCTTGCCCTTAAATCCCTGAGGGAAAACCCTGACATTGTCATCCTAAAAGCTGACAAGGGTGGGGTTGTCATCATTTTGGATAAGTCTGACTATGTCAACAAAATGATTGATCATCCCTCTAATAGTGGTTGTTACGACAAGCTTAGAATTAATCCTATTAAGCCGGTTTCTAAGGATGTAGAAGCAACCATTAAGTAAAGTGCCTCTCTTAATCCTCTCTCTAGAAAGCTCATTGAGAGCAATCCCCTCACCCCTAGAATTTATGGTCTTCCCAAGATTCATAAATCTGGGGACCCCTTCAGTCCTATTGTTAACACAATAGGGGGGCCTTCCTATCTTCTTGTTAAGTTCTTAGCCCTTAAGCTCAAACCTCTTGTGGGTCGAACTGATTCCTATGTTAAGGACTCTACATCTTTTTTTAATGAATGGAAAAATGTAAGGTTAGACCCAGGGGATCTACTTGTTAGTTTTGATGTGGTGTCACTTTAACCAAAATCCCCATTTAAGAGGCCATTGATGTCACAGCCAAATTGGTTAGTCTTTGCCTCACCTCGACCTTTTTCAGTTTCCAAGGAGAGTTCTATTAGAAAACCTAGAGTGTGGCCATGGGTTTCCCTCTTTCCATCATTGTTGCTAACCTTTTCATGGAATATTTTGAGACCAAGGCCTTAGTCTTAGCTCAATTTCACCGTAAGACGTGGAAGAGGTTTGTTGATGACACTTGCATCATTTTGCCCCATGGTCGTGAGAAGTTGGATCTATTTTTGAGCCACCTTAACTCTTAATCTAAATCTGTCAAGTTCACAATGGAGGTAGAGGTGGATGGATGCCTTCCTTTCCTTGACATTCTCCTCTCCAGATTGGATGACGGTTTCATTTCTCACCAATTTTTTCACAAAAAAACTCACATGAAACACTATCTTCATGCTAGTTCTCATCATTTTCCTACTTAGAAATTTGGTGTTCTCTGCACCATTACTACCCATGCTCTGAGAATCTCTAATGAAAACAACCTAGAGTAGGAGAAATCTCATCTACTTGAAGTTTTTAAAAATAATGGATACAACAGAAGTTGGAGCCTCAATGAGCATGTAAAGAATCTAGAGTTAAAACTACTTTTGGTGATCCTATCTCCAAGGTTCATCTCCCATTTATTCAAGGGACCTCGGATAAGATTTCACATATCCTTAGGAAGAATCATGTTTCCTATTCGTTCAAACCTCTAAGGACCATTACAAATTCTCTTGGTTCAGTTAAAGATCGTATTGACTCGAAGGACATGAAAGGTGTTTACCTGATTCCATGTTCATGCGGCACTCCATATATTGGAGAAACAGGTTGATCGATCAACCAGAGGATCCATGAATAGGTGGTAGACATAAGGCACAATTGTTCGCACTCTTCAGCTCTAGCTGAGCATGCGGAGAAGTCCAAGCACCATGTTTGTATTGAGGATTCCAAAGTCCTCGCTAGGGTTGACCATTTCTAGCATAGGAAGCTTAGAGAGTCTATTGAGATTGAAAGGCATGCCAGGAATCTCAACAGAGATGATGGTTGGAAATTGAGTAAAAGTTGGATTCCGTCCCTCTCCTTATGATCCTCTTTTTTTCTTTTTCTTTATTTATTTATATATAACATATTATTTGTAACTTAATGACTCATTCTCCCTCTATTTATGAAATATATCCTTATTTTGATTTATCATTTTTAACCCTATTTTAAACTTATTTAATTTCAATTATCGATCTCCTAATTACTTCCATAGTATTTAACCTCTTTTTTCCTTGTAATACATATTATTGAGATCTAAACCTTATTAGTTTTAATATTACATATAATATCCCTATTAAAATTTATAGCTTATCCTTACCCCCTTATTAATTTATGGATTTTCTTATCATAATATTTCTCCTTATTACTATTTTATAGTTTTATGATATTTATTGATTCCTATCCTCCTTTGAAACCTCTCTTTACCTTATTTTAGAACCTAATCATCATCGAATATTACATAAACAACTATTTTTAATTTATCCTCTTCATAACTTTGTTTTTATTTATTAAACACCTATTGCTAATCCCTTAATTTTCTTAACAACATACGTATTCCTAAGATCTATTTTATTACTAAATTAAGAATATTAAATAATTTAGATCTAGATTTTAAATAGTATTCAAATATAAAAACTATATTTCATAACTAACTTTTGGGATTTTAAATAAATATTAAAATATTAAAACTTTTTATTACTAAATTAAGAATATTAAATAATTTAGATGTAATTTTTTTGGATTTTAATATTGAAATTATTTTTAAATAAAATTATATAAAAAAAATGGATTTTCAATAATATTAAAATATTAAAACTTTTTAAAATAAAAATATTAAATTTTAAAATAAAAACAATATTTTATTTAGTTGTTTGACTGTTCTCCAACGACTAGGGGTAATGATGCATCCTTACTATTTATCCTTGAAGATTGTACGATTCCTTTATCCTTTTTAAGAAGAGTTTCGGCGTAAATCACATGTAGAAAAACTTTGTCGACATGTTTCAAATCAACCAGTGTGGTTCATCATTAGGACAAGTTGAAGAGTCAGATCCTGGTTGTATATTAAATAGGGAGAGCAGATCATCCAAACAGCTAGGTGTGACCATCAATGCCTATATAAAAAAAAGACTAGCTTATATAATAATATTATAATGTTAATTATGGGTTAATAAGTCAAAAGATAATAACTCATAGTAATAATATAATATTATAATCATAGTAACTAATTTTCTTTTTAATAAATAATTCATATATTCATATATTATAATATATTATATATTTGAATCTTATTCTATTTTATTTTATTTATATATTTTATTTGGTTATTAAATTTATTTATTTGTTTCTTTTTAATTTATTTAATCATTTAAATCCAATAGGGATAAGATATATTCAATCCAGGGTAAGTAAAGGGGTTTTTCTTACTAATAATGATTTAATATAACTAATAGTCGAATGGAATTAATAAATTATTATAGAATATTGGTTAAATTTTTTTGGATTTATTAAGGTAAGGGTAAAAGCTTAATATCAAAATTAGAAGTAAAGCCATCTAATGGATCTAGGGGTGTTAGTACAAGCCAGGATTGATAATATTAAGATATTATTGATATGGTATTAGTAATAAAAATATTAGAACGAGAGACAAATTCTAAATACAAGAAGGTCAAGAACACAACAATTAATAAAATAAATTAACCATAGGAGAAACCCTAGGAGGATAGAAAAGTCATGGCTCAAAGGAGAAGGATACAGGATAATACGGGGAAATACGGGGAAACCTAGAAAGCTAGAAAACGTCAAAAAAGGGAGAGGGGGGGAAGGGGAAGGCATGAATAGGTAGAAAGGGCAAGGATCCATCAACTACTGATCTTCCAGTTGTCATCTCTATTGAGATTGTTTGGCTTTCTTTAAATTTCAATAGCTTCCCTGAATTTACGGTGATGGAACTGCGCAACCTTGGAAATAACCCTGGCCACCTCAATACAAACATGATGCTTGGTCTTTTCTGCATGCTCTGCTAACGTTGAAGACTTGGTTCTCCCATGCCTTAGGTTATCTGCATGTTCTTTGATCCTTTAAAGCATGGAGCGCCCTGTCAATCCTCTACCATTATGTTCACCATGGAAAAAGAAGTCAATGGTTGCCTCCCCTTCCTTGATATTCTTATCTCTAAGAATAATGATGGTTCCCTCTCCCACTCAGAGTTTCGGAAGAAAATGCATACTGAGAAGTATCTTCATGCCAATTCCCATCATTTCCCTACTCAAAAATTGGGTATTCTTAACCCCCTCGCTACTCGTGCCCTTAGGATTTATGATAATAAGAGCTTCGATAAGGAGAAATCCCATCTCCTTAATGTCTTTATGGAGAACGACTATAGTAGACACCTTGGTTAGAAGGCTTTCCTTAAAGCTTCCTCAAATTCAGTGATTAAAAAAGAACCTAAAGAATGTCTCCTAAGTGTCCATCTTCCCTATGTCCAGGGAACCACAGGCAAGATTGCTCGAAATCTTAAGAAGTATAATATTCCCTCAACTTTTAGGCCCCTCAACACTATTCATAAATCCCTCCGATCGGTGAAGGATCCTATTGACCCTAAGGACATGAAGGGTGTCTACATCATTCCTTGTTCTTGTGGGCCCCCCTATATTGAGGAAACATGCACTCCATCCATCAAAGGATCAGTGAACATGCAATTGACGTAAGGCATGGGAGAACCAAGTCTTCAACGTTAGTAGAGCATGCGGAAAATACCAAGCATCATATTTGTATTGGGGAGGCCAAGGTTATTGCCAAGGTTGAGCAGTTCCACCACCGTAAATTCAGGGAAGCTACTGAAATTGAAAGAAGGCCAAACAATCTTAATAGAGATGACCACTAGAAGATCAGTAGTTGCTGGATCCGTGCCCTTTCTTCCTAGTCATGCCTTCCCCTCCCCCCCCCCGACCCCTTTTTGACCTTTTCTAGCTTTCTAGGTTTCCCTGTATTTCCCCGTATTATCTCGTATCCTTCTCCTTTGAGCCATGACTTTTCTATCCTCCTAGGGTTTCTCCTATAGTTAATTTATTTTATTAATTGTCATATTCTTGACCTTCTTGTATTTAGAATTTGTCTCTCATTCTAATATTTTTATTACTAATACCATATCAATAATATCTTAATATTATCAATCCTGGCTTGTACTAACATCCCTAGATGCATTAGATGGCTTTACTTATAATTTTGATATTAAGCTTTTACCCTTACCTTAGTAAATCCAAAAATTTTTAACTAATATTCTACAATAATTTATTAATTCCATTCCATTATTAGTTATATTAAATCATTATTAGTAAAAAAAAACCCTTTACTTGACCTAGATTGAGTATGTCTTATCCCTATTGGATTTAAATGATTAAATAAATTAAAAAAGAATTAAATAAATTAATTTAATAACGAAATAAAAATATATAAATAAAATAAAATAGATAAGATTCAAATATATAATATATTATATATATATAAATTATTGAATTATTTATTAAGAAGAAAATTATTTACTAGGATTATAATATTATATTATTACTACGAGTTATTACCTTTTGACTTCTTAACCTATGATTAACATTATTATATTATTAGATAATCTAATAGGTTTTATATAGGCATTGATGGTCACACCTAGCCGTTTGGATGATCTACGCTCCCTATTTAATAGCCAGGATCCTCTTCAACTTGTCGTGATGATGAACCACACTGGTTGGTTCGAAACCCGTAGAGAAAGGTTTTTCACATGTGATTTAAGTGGAAACTCTTCTTAAAAATGTTATGGATCACAAAAGCCTCAATTTAACCATTGATTCTTTATCCTTGTCCTAAGGATGAACCACATAAGTTAATTCGAAATGTTAACCAAATCCTAATGATATGATTATTCCGAAAAAACACTTATTTAAATTAATTTTAATTAAATTATAATATTTTTATTGAATAGAATAGTTGAAAATAAATTAATTATAAATTAACTAAAAATAATATTTATTAAATAATAAATACACATTCAGTTTAATAAAAGATTTTTATTTTATAAGAAGAGATTTTCAGCCAAATATACCGAGGTTAAAGATCTCTTAAGGGAAAGGTTGCCAGAATATACATACCTGTAAAAGGGAAAAGCTTCATGCGTTTTATGTAAAAAATAAATTTTGAGATTCTCGCGATAAAAAGGTACAAGAGCGTCAGCCCGATGGCGAACTTGGACACCAGGGTGAAATCCAACAAAAAATAAAAAATAAATAAATAAATGAAATGCTAGCAGAGCAATGACGTGTTTCGGAAATATTAGAAGTATTCTATGGAATCAACCTCACAAACCAAAATGCATCATGGATGACGTATTTGTATTGTATTTGTTTATAGTTCACATTTTATGCTAGTTGAAATATTAGTTTATATTTTATGTTAATTAAGCTAATAGCTGATATTCTATAAGTTGAGATTTTATCTTATGTTAAGAGATACTAATCTGTATTATAATAATAATGAGTGGGTAGTGATATTTTATTTGGCGGTTCAATTTTTAAATTTTTTATTTTAATTTTTAAAGTACAGTGAATAATGAATGTTGATAGGGATTATTATTTTTTTAACATTGATTTACTAGTTAAATAAATATTTCTCATTATTCAATTATATAAATATATTTTTGTCTTGTAATGGGCATTCTATTAACTAAATTATTGCATAGTAACTAAATCATTAGACGATGACAAACTAGTAAATCTATCTTCACAGTCTAATCCGCCGCCCTACCCCTAAGTTGGAAAAAATTCAATCACTCCTCGAGAGAGCCTTGACACGTCATGAAAATGTTTGCGAGAATAATTAATAAAACAAAACATTTAATAATATTTATTTTTAATATATTAATAAATTAATGTCATATATTATTGTTTAAATATAGCGGTTACTTAATTATATTTTTATATTCTTTTATAATTAAGTTTTTATTATAGTTTATTTCTTTATCTGATTTTGATGATCCACCATATTTGTTGGTTCGAATATTATCAAAAATTTCTATGTAATTTCTACCAAAACACTTTTCTTAATTCATTAAATATCACAAAACCTTAATAACAAAAATGGCAAAAATTTTCATTTTTCATTTATTAAGCCATACCTTTACGCCTTTGATCATGTGATAAATGTGATTAGTAATCTCTTAGTTTACCTTAAATTTATATATATATTTAGTATATGAATTACTAAATGAATAATTTATAGCTCTAATCTTACCATTAAAATTATATATTTATAATATTATTTCAACCGATTATTATGATTAATTTTGACTAAGAAAGTATATTATTAAATAAATCATTTTTAGTTATATGATAACCGTTGGAATTATTATATTTTTTGATGCTATTGCACCTAACTTATTTATTTATAGAAATAGAATAATATATTATTAGATCTTAATATTATAAAAATATAAATAATATTAAATTTATTTATATAGCTTTGACTTGGACCCTAGAGTCCAAATTAGCCGTTATGTAGCCGTTGGAGTCTCTGCTCAGTCTATTTAACACGCTAAGCCAAATATGTGTCTTCAGCTTGTCTTGACGATGAACCACACTAGTTGGTTCGAAACGCGTCGACAATGATCTTTGTTATGTGATTTGCGCCGAAGCTCTTCTTACTCAAATATGATGGATCACAGAAGCCTCAATTCTACAAATGAATATTTACAATATTTTTGTACTTTCATTTGGTTTGTATTGTTAGTTTGAAGAATGTCGTTTTGCGAACATGTCTTTCCGTATGTATAGTATTTGTCATCAAATCTTTATAGGTACTATGCCTATTTCCTTTATCTTGTACCCAAAGTTTTGTTTTGACCTTAAGGCATTATGAAGGGTAATAAAAGTTTCCCAGGTTGGAAGGTGATTGTTTTTATTGTTTTCATTTTATGTTTATATTATTATTGTAAGATTCATTTTAATGATTGATTTAATAAGTTTCAAGAGATTAAATTTTTTGAGGTGTATTTTTTTATAAGCTAAGATTTGAAAAAATGCTTTTAATTTGATAAATTATCAGTCTTGAAAATTTCTTTCGAAACTTGTAGATTACATAAAAAAAAAATTATGGAGTAAAAATTATATTAACATTTGGAAATAAAATTACATGAAAAGATGAGAAGTTTAGGGTGGTCGGTCACAGGGAAGCTCGACTAGATCCAAAACAAGAAGAAAAACTAGCTAGAGATTGAAAATACAAAATAGATATATTGAGATTTTAGTCTTTGAGGCCAAATATGATCATGGGATTTTTCGAAGGTATTTTCTTCCTTTTTTGTTGAACATCAATCCATCTTGGGAATTTGTTGGGAATAGATGGCATAGAGAGAATGGTTGCTTTTTCTTGAGGTTTTTCCATTTCCATAGGGTCTACAATAGTGGATGTTTCCTTATCAATGTCCGAGTGATTTGATTCATAAAGACATTTATGTCCCCACTCATGGACGAAGCCATGATCATGGTTGTGTCACTTTCTTCTCCATTCAAGGGACTCAAATGAGAGTGGGGAGATGAAATTGGAGGAGGAGGGAGCTTAGATTCTATGGGATGATATGGTACTGCAAGGGGTTGTGGTGAGGTTGAAGTACTAGATTTGATTGCAGATATTTTTGGTTGTTGCATGTTGTCTTACTTGTCAGCCGAGGAATTCTTAGATCCTTTTGTATATTTTTGGTCTTGTCATCCTTTATTCTTTTTCTTGGCATGAAGTCGGCGAGAATACCCTTGAGAGAAATGGTAATAATTCTAGAGATGTCTTGGTTGTTGACAAGAACTACAACAAAAAGATATGTTTTCTTAATCCACCAGCTGTGAAAAGGTTAGGCCATTTCAATTGAGGATGATGCCATCATGAAACCCTTTTTGAGATATATTCCAACGTGGATGCATGAAAAGGTTACAATATCCCTCCCAAGCATGTTTGTATCCATTTTAATAAAACGACCTAGCGATTTTCTTGTAGAAGCTAAGATATCTAGAGCTAACAAATGAATGGGCATATTAGGAAACCTTACCCATACAACAGTAGCCAGAGTTTTCATGGATCTTGTAATTCCCTCAAAATTTTTGTTGTATTTATTTTAAACAAAAATGATCAAAGAATATACCTTAAGAATAGTCAAAATGCACTTTAGTGGGACTACTTAAATATTTTAATCATAAGAATTTATTTTTTTTCAATTGCCTTAATAAATTCAACATATAAAATATATACATAGTTGTCATTGAAATACTTTGTTTATGGATCATATTGTTTACATTAAATTATTTTTTTTATTAATATATTTTTAAATGCATGCCAACATCACTTAACCTTGCAGATTTTATGGAGCAGATGATGCAATGTCTCATGGCGACTAGGGTTTTTCCCTAGCCGACTACCCATTCTCCTATTGTGATCCCTCTCATAGATCCCCAATGTATGGTCTCCCCATCTCACTAATCAATGATGAACTCTCATGATTCAACAAGGAAATGAATCTCTCTTGAAGGAATTGCAACTCTTTCTACAAATTCTTCCTCTCAAGAAGCTCAAGCCACATTTTCATACACTTCCATGATAAAATCTAGATTTGTTCTTCTAGTAGTTCAAGAAGTTGTTTCCTTTAATGTTCCTTCGGAGGAGGAAGCTTTTAGTTGTGAATTTTTTTTTAGATCAAGGTTTTGTTAATCAAGGTTATCATTGATGTCAATATGGCATTGAGCAAGATGGAAAATATTCTTGAGATGCCATATGATGATGTCCATCGAGTAAGATGTCAAGTCACTCATGAAGAAGTGCCAAGTACCAAGTACTAATCATGTACCTTGATGATCTAGAAGCTCTTGATGACTTATGTGGACTACCATGATGAATGACCACACTTGATAAAGGAATAGATGATGCCATTACCTTTGATGGTATTCATGATGGTGTGAAGCCATAACCTCTTGATGATGGAAGACTACATGATGACATGATGTTGCATATGATTGATGACATATCAGTGCACTATCTTAATGACATGGTTAATTGATGACATTAAAGATTACATTATGACCCTATGATGAAGAAGGAAAAGAATGAAGAAATCAAACTATGAAGAAGCCCTTGCCCTAATGTCCATGAAAAGCCTTAGATCATTGATGATGAAGCCTTAAATGAAGATGCCTGTGAATACAAATTGAAAAGGCACCCTAATATTATCGATTTCCATGATACCTTTAAATAAGCCCTAATCCTAATTAGCTTGATGACCTAATTCTATAAAGAAGGAGCCCTAATCATTGGATGCCTAAAACTAAAATCCTACTAGCTGCCATAAATAAAATAATAATGATAGTCTCACAAAAATAATTCTATTGCTAGTAAAATGAGCCTATCTAAGAATGAAATTGACAGCAGCTTGTAGAGGATATTTTCCCCTTTCTAACGAGCTATTATACACCTCCTAACACCTCCTACATTGTGAGTACACGATTTTTCAAGTTTAAGTATTATATTTTTTATGCAAGCCGACCTAAGACAACATATGTAAGTCGACTGCATGTCCAACATACATGTCTCTTCACCATATGCTCAAACAAGTATAAATACAAGTTAAAGCTCCTCATTTCAAGAAGAGTTTCGGTAAAGATTTCATAGGCAAAGTGAAGAAGAAAGGAGTGACCCGAGTTGACTCAACTCCTGGATTTAACCAAGATCTTTTGCTTTGGTGATGTGATTATAACTGCATTTAAAATAGCATAAAGGAAGATAAATGCATGTTGTAAAGAATAAGGAACATGACAATCATTAGCAACATAAAACTCAAGATGTTGATAACAGAGTTCGTCCAGAAGGGACTACGTCTCTGGGCCCCAGTGTCAAGATGGTATAGGCCGCTGCATTAAGTGTTGTCAATAGTGATGATGTACATAAGAGGTGATGTCTCTATCATAGAAGGAAAATTCCCTCACGCAGGAGTGGCTCCAAGAGATGTTTCGCTATAGGAACCCTCAGTCAAAAAAGATTCATATGAGTATGACATAAACTTATGCATGATGATAATGAACATCCCGCCAACATGGCATATAAGGGATCTCAATGCAATCATACATGGCGACACATGAGTATCCCATCAACATAATGACAAAATTATCTCAAACAACACATTATGAATCATGACAACAAGTACATCCCACAAGTGATTCTGCATCACATCAAGCAGGAATCCTAAAACAAGTAAGAAAATAAGATCCCTCATCAAACATCAAAATAGGGATCTATGCAACATAATGCATAGCAAAAAGAAGTACATGAACGCAATTCATATACCTCACATCTTGAGGTCATCTGAAGAAAAGGAAGTCAAGGTGCTAAACCTAGCCGTACCATCAATCTCATGGTGTCGAATCTCATGGAAATGGTTGTTCGCACATGAATGTTGACTCCTGTACTCCACTTTGAAAAGTGGCCGAAAAATGAAATGAGAAAATAGAAAATCCAAATACACCATCAGATTTGTGGCGTCAAGTAGTGCAAAATCGACTCTCAAATTTCTGAATTCTGAGAAACTGAAAATCTGGGGCTTAAGTAATCTTTTAGATTCCCCCTAGATTCCACAAAGATTCCCTCCTCCGGGTCCTCTGCAAATCAGCTGTTCAGATTAGGAAAATGAATGCGGTATTGGGTTCATGTCGCTAAGAGGTGTAGGATCAACATAAAGTTTGTCCAATTTGGACACTGCAGAAATTTCACCCTCATGAGAATTTCACCTAATCATGGTTAACTTGATCCGAGTTGACTCAACTCTCGGATTTAACCAAGATATTTTGATTTTGTAATGTGATTAGGATGGCATTTAAAATAACATAAAGAGACATAAATTCATGCTGTAAAGAAGAAGGAACATGACAATAATTGGCAACATGAAACTCAAGACATTGATAACGGAGTTCATCCAGGAGGAACTACGTCTTCGGGCCCCAGTGTCAAGATGGTGTAGGCCATTGCATTAATTGTTGTCAATAGTGATGATGTACATAAGAGGTGACGTCTCTATCATAGAAGGAAAATTCCCTCATGTAGGAGTGGATCCAAGAGATGTTCCTCTACCAGAACTCTCAGTCAAAAAAGACTCCTATCAGTATAACATAAACGTATGCATGATGATAATCAACATCCCGTCAACATGGCATAAAAGGGATCTCAATGTAATCATACATGGTGACACATGAGTATCCCATAAACATAGCGACAAAGAGATCTAAAAAAAAACATGACGAATCATCACAACAAGTACATCCCACAAATCATTCTGCATCACATCAAGTAGGAATTATGAAATAAGTAAGAAAACAAGATCCCTCATCAAACATCAAAACAAGGATCTGTACAGCACAATGTGTAGCAAAAATAAGTACATGAACACACTACATATACCTCACATAATGAGGCCATCTGAATAAAAGGATGTCAAGTTGTTGAAGCTGGTTGAACCATCAATCTCGCGGCATCGAATCTCATGGGAATGGCTGCTCGCACATCAGGATGGGCGTATGTCTAATTGAAGCATATATAATTGAGCAGACTTGTTGGATGGCCGTATGTCTAAATTTTTTTAAATATAATTGATATGAGATTTGTATCTATTTCTCCTTTTCTTTTACCTTTTTTTCTTCTTCTTTTTTTAATTTATTTACTTCTTTACTTTTTTTTTATGGCCAAAGGCCTAGAAAAATGGTGAAAAGGAGAAACTCCCAAATTTTGAGCAAAATGCTTCAATTGTATGGCAACAAGGTTGAAGAATTTCGATAGCCAAGGGCCTGAATCGGAAAATGAGCTCTGTACACTGGTTAAGCAACCAAGAGGACCGAACTGCTCTGATAACAAATGAAGCAAACAAAGTTCTTTCTATAAATTAATTACTCCAAAAGACTTGGAATATCAAGATATCCATTAAGGATATAAATATTATATTAAATATATGAATAAGAATGATAATAAATACAATGAGAACGAGAGGCTTGCTTTTATATCAGGCAAGTGTCTCTTCACAAAGAGTCATGTTTCAATTAGGAATGCTTCTTCAACCTAATTACTATTTAACTAATAATTATTTATGCTTATTATCATTCATATTATTTTACATTAGTTACATATATTTTATTCATTACATATCCATTGGTACATGTGTTAATGGAGGCTGTATTAAATAGTGTGTGGAGCATTTCAATGTTTGGTTGTTTGACATGGGGTCGTCACATGGTGGTAGGCTAATCCACGTGGCTCGCGTGGGCTCGATACCCATCGACCTCCCATTACTATATGTTATATGGTTGAGTGTGGTGGGGCATGGGCTGGGTCCACTGGAGGTGGCCCACTCACCACATGAATGTTATGTTTAGTGCGGGTTGGAGGTTGGAGGTTCGGCGGGGGTCACGGCCTATCGATCCATTTTTTTTAAATAATTTTTGTTATGTAGTTTGTGGGTGGCAGGGGTGGTGGCCCACCACCTCATTTATAATTTTTTTTTAGTTTATAAAACATAATTTTATATTTGTTTAATAAAGGGGATATTAAACAAATTAACGATCCAACAAATTCACCAATTTTCGAGAGCTAGGTTTCATTCCCCGAGGTTGGTCAAATTGTAGGACACTTAAACCTGGCACACAACCCAACTTTGACCAAAATTTTGACTTGCTCGTTCTCCCTCATAAGAGCTCGGATTGACGAACCATTCACATCGTTGTGATCAGGATGACGAGATCTATGCTCTAGTCCTAGTTTGAAAGCATTATGATCACATTGATTTTTGAGGTTCCATAAGCCCTCTTTGTCCTCTGTGTGTCTCTAGAGCCACCTAGATCAAGGAGAAATGTAGTCGACCCTAAAGGGAGGAAGTCTAGGCAGGTTAGGTTCTCTTATGAGGTATGTTTCTTCCGTTACATGATGCAGGTCCTCTGTAGAGATTGCAGTGTTCATATCTCTGTTTTGTGGAGGCCAAAAGGCCTAGAAATAACCCCAGTCTAGGCCGCATACACAGGGAGGAGAAACAAAGTATTTGGGACTACTTTGAAGAGTAAATATAGAGGTTTGGAGCAATAAAATAGGGTTGATGTGTGACCTAACTAGATCTATCATAAACTAAAAAAGTGGAAAACTGTCAAGAACAAGTGGATCAATAAAGAAGACCAAATTAAAGACTATGTTGTAGACCTTGTTGCTGATAATTGAAGATCTTGGAAGGCTAAATCAATGCATAATTTGCAGGCATATTTTAAGTGCAGAACGCGGCTTGGACTGTAGAATTGAGAAGACATCCAAGCGTGACTTTTATTATAGACTTATAGTGACATTCTTAGAGAGTTGAGAATACTTCCAAGCACTTCTATTGCAAACCTACAGTGACATCTTTGGATCAGAATATAACAAACATTATGAGTTGTAGGTGAGCATCACTTGAAGATCTCCATGAGCATATAGTAGCACCTTGAGGCATAATTTGATACGTGTTGGAAGACTAAACTTGGACGGGGAATTGGAGCAGCTCTTTGAAGTATCTTGGAGAAAATTTGATGTACGTCTTGGAGTTGTCTTGAGATAGTCTTGAGTAGACAAAAATTTGATATACGTCTTCGAGTTGCCTTGGTATAGTCTTCAACAGACCTTGGAGTATCATCCTAGAGTACATTGAAGAACTTGAATATTAGGTTCTGGAGTTGACCTAGTGCAACATAGTAAATAATCTTGAAGAAATCTTGGAGTACCATGAAGACATCTTGAAGATTGTGAAGAAATACCTAGTTGGGCCCTTGTGAGAAGATCTTGAAAAATCCCTTTGAAGAGGCTTAGAGCAGGTGTAGAACTAGGGTTGCTCATTTAAGTCACATTGAAGATTTGTAGAGATTGTTGAAAGCCCATGATGTATTAGTCATCATGAGGTGATTTCGAGGTATTTGATTGGGTATCATGAAGAGCAGTGGTGACACCTTCTAAGAAGACAAGGTTGTCATTGATGAAGTGATTTAGAGGAGCCATTGTAGCAGATTGATAAGACTTGTTGAATAATACATTGGGAGTCGTGAAGTATAACCAATTATATCTAGACAAAGTAAAGGCTTAGAGCCCTAGAGGATCAGAGTCCTTAAGAAACTAGGTCAGGGTCTATACTAGAAAAGGGTTGGTTCCCTAGGGGTTGAAGCCTCTAAACTCAAGGTTGGTGCCTTGAGAATATAGGGCAAGTGTCCTAGAGGTTGAGGCCTCACAAAATTCCAACTTGGTGCTTGGCAATATGTTGGAGCCTTGAAGATTGAAGATCGGTGTCTTCATCTAGGGTTGGAGCCCCATATACATTTTATTTTATTTACTGTGAAAAGAAATTAATAAATCATTTTTTTTATTGTTCATTTTGTGTTCTAAATATAAATGATATAATTGGTAAAAGTAACAATTAAAAATAAATACTCATTCACCCCCCTCTCCATATTTCCAACAAGTTTGGTTTGCAGATTGAATGGGTTTTGGACGTGGTTGACTAATCTCCAGAAGTGGATTTCTGATTCATGGAACCCTCTCTTGATTAATGAATTAAATATTTACCCTCTAGATCAAGGGTTTTTTTTGTTGTCTTTGATAGTATTTAGGATAAGAAGGTTATTTGTGAATCTAGGCCATGGTTATGGGTTAGTTTTGGTCTCTTCATATAGTCTTGGTCTCCAACCTTCAATTTGGTTATGGCATCAATCTCCACGGATCCAATATGGGTAAGGCTCCTTAACTTTCCCCTACATATTTAGAATCTTCCATCGTTAAATTCTATTGGAAATCCAATTTGGAAGTTTTATTTCCACAACCCAAAAACAATTTTTTTTTATAAGATAACTTATGTTTGAATATGCATGGAGATGGATTTTAATAATGGGTTTCCCGCTGAGATAAATCTGAAGGCTCCACACTATGTATGGGTTTGAAAGCTTGATTGTGAAAATGTTTCATTTTGATGTCAAGTGTGTTATGAAATAAGGTGTGTAATAAAAAAATATCTTGAGCATTCGCAAAATAATAGAGCCTGGAAAAATAACTCGAGGCCCAAATGGTGGGAAGGAGCTTAGAGCAAACATTATATGATATATAAGGAAGAAGAGACTCATGGGAAGAGAGAGATAAAATACATCTTTGAAGAAATTCTTCTTAAAAAGATTCAGCAAAGGAAACAAAAATCACTCAGGAAGAACTGCAGGTCAATGAAAACCCTTAGGATTTAGTGACTATGGAAGCTCATACGGAACAATTGCTTGCGAAAGTTTGAACCCCTTGTTAGTTCTTTAGGAATAAAGTTGGGAATTTTTTTTCTTCAGTTTATGAGGAAGATGAGGAAGAATTTAAAAACAAAAATGGTCACTCACTTAAGGGTGACCTGTTGGATCTAGTAGAAAAAATGAGTTGGATCCAAGTTGGGAAGAAGTAGAAAACACGAGTTGGATCCAAGTTAGGAAGAAGGGAAAAACTATTTCGCGAAGGAAAACAAGAAGCCACTCAAAATAAAATAAGAAAGTAGTGAAAATGGAATGTAAATGTATTTGGATCTTCAGCATATTATAGAAATAAATTGGTTGGAATGAGAATCAAATTTGTGTATCATGGGGTACTAGTTAGAGGGTTTGGATTGATCCTTTGTTCTCAATCTCAAATCTGCTAGGAATATTGGTAGATTTGATGAAATTTAATGGTTTTGCACATCATCCTCACTTTATTTTTAATAAAACTCTTGTTCCCATTTCATTTAAAACAATATTACTTAACCTTGCATATTGAAATATTTTATTATGATGATAGGCATGTCTATTTTGGAACAATTTTAATTTAACTATCAATAATTATTAAGTGTATTGTATATATTTAATATCCATGGAACATTCTAGGACATTCATAAGCGTATATACGAATCAAAGGTTGAGATTTATCTCCAATGCAGTTATGTCATTTTTCCATTATATTTAAATTGATTAATTAAAAAAATGTCATATGAACAAGTGAAAGTGAGGTTTTTGTCGCATGTGGTATTGATAAGCTATGATATTGGCCCATGGTATTGTAACAAAGACTATTTATAGATTAGGAGTGTCCATGGTAAGTGGGGCTAAATATCCATAGTCAAGAATCGCGTTCCATGTTTTTCTTAATGTATATATGTTTAACTTATATATTAATTAATTAATCAATTTAATAGTAGTAAGAGTTTAAAAATAAAGTTATATTTTAGTGAGTTTTATTGTTTTTTAACTTTAAGAAACATGAGACGTATGATGTGCTAAGTGTTAGTAAGTGTTTTGATGCTTTTTATGGATTAATGTCTATCCCCATTTACTAATCATTTAATTTATATGATTGTGTTAGTTTATGACCTATACTGAATTATTATTATTACTATTATTATGTTGTTGAAAACTTATATGGTCTTGCTAGTTTATTATTATTATTATTATTACTATTATTATTATGTCAGGTATTAATTTTATATCAAAAATTAAATTAATTATACATCTCCCTTTTATTACTCTTATTATAAATATTAATTTTTTTTACATTTCTTTTTGTTGAAATATTATAATATGGCTAATATTAAATTATATATATTTTAAGACCTTTTCTCTTTATATGTACACATATTTTCCCAACTTTATATACACATATATATGAAGCTGAAGTTGATAGGAATAAATTAGTCAACATGAATATTTAAATATTCATTGAAGTTTTGTAGTAAAATATTTTTAAACAGTACAAGAATTACACATCTTCCTAGCATTCAAAAGTAAAAATAAAATATTTTTTTACTTTTAGTTACTTTATGTCTTCCTAAATTTAATATATATTTTTTTAAAGACACCTAACAATTCTAGGATAAGTAGGGAAGGGATTTCCCATCTTCCTCATTTTGGGCTATAGAATGCATCTCATGATGCCAAAACAAGAAGTACATAAATTTTCTATTAATTAATATTTTATATGTGTTATTTGAACATTCTAAATAAAGCTGAATATACTTTCAAGTGTAATCTAAACATTTTATGTTCTTGTTTTTTAAAAACTATTAGACTAATGGATTTAAGTTGTATAGAGTGCTATGTAGTTTTTCAAGGCTTTGAATCTTTTTGTGCATTCAAATATACATTTCAAGAAGAAGAAAAAATGATCTCAACAAGATTTGTATGGTCAAATTTAGGCAAAAAGGGAGAAAAATGTAGAACAAGTAGACTTTTCAAGAACTTTAGTATCATATATATATATATATATATATATATATATATATATATATATATATATATATATATATATTATATAACATTAAGAACCTTGTATTATGTCAAATGAAGATTATATAGACAAAAAAAAAAATTCTCCTATGGTTTGGAAACCACAAGTTCAGATTTTTAAGGTTGCTAGGACCTCATGTACATAAAGTATCTTGTAAATAAAAATCTATAAAAATTGGCATAAAAGTTTTTATAAATTTTTGAGAGAAGGAAAATAAAACTTTAGTAATCCTGGGTAGTTGTCCAAAGTTGGCAACTAGATATTCTGGGCCACTTGAAATTCTCCAAAGGAATGGTAAGTTCCATATAAGATTGCATTTCCAGCATCCATACACATTCATATTGTGTTTCATATTTTGTTGTTGGAAAATGTAACTAGTTTTAGTCTTCATAATTTGTACTTTTAAGTATTTTCTATTAAAATAAAAATAAAAATTACTATTATTATTTTTATAGACAAGCATGTTCTTCATGCTTGTAGGTTTTCATGTCAAAAATTCAAATGCCTATTTGGACCTATTGTAAAAAAAAATAATTTTAATAATATGTATTTTTGGGTCAAAAAACCCTCTATATTCTAAGTGCACCTGCCCTAGTGGTCATGTAGAGGGAAGGTCTATTTAGACACACACAAAGAGTTTCTTCTTGAGTTTGAAGTTTGTGCAAGTTATGCCTTGATATATCTCTTCTTGTTAGTTTCTTGATGATGCATTTTCTTGGAAGAAGGAAGGTTTGACTTGGCATATATAGGGTGGACTATTATATGGTCATGGGTCTTGGATATCTCATTTGATCTCATTCAATGAGAAGAGAATTTTTTGGGTTTTCCCCTTGGAGGAGTTTTGCACTAGCTTGGAGCCTATATCCCGTGTTTTTTGTTTTCTTATGATCTTCATGTTTACATTTTCATAATTGTTTGATGAAGAAAAACATAATTAAATAAATAAGGAGCCAACAAATTTTACAAGCAATTATGAATAAATGAAAACTTAATTTAAACTTAAAGCCTTGAGATTTTACAACCTCATATTAAAGCTAAGGCTGGAAGTAAGAATCCTGAAGACCACATTTGGTTCGCACATCCCTTTATAGTTTTTATTGAAAAAATTCCTTTTATTGAAACACCTAATGGACATGTTCTTGGAAATTCAAATTCCGGGCTCACATATATTGTGAGTCGCATTCTCATTCTCTATTTAAACCAATATCATTCAAAGTGACATGGATATATAGTTTGAAGAAAGGCTTGTCAAAGAGAGAGCAGGGACGCATAAACACAAAACAAAAAACATATTCAAACAACTCACAACACAACTTACTTTCATTCATTGATCATACAGGTATTTATACAAAATGAAGAAGCTTCTGGATATCAAGTCGGGCGGTGGCTTCCTTAAGAAGCTAGCCCCTTTGTCAATAATCTCTAGAACCAGCATTAAAACCTCTATTGAATTTTTACTGCTCTATGGTGACTAACTCTGATGACTACGCTGACTATCCCTGTCATACGGTCATTGTGATTAATGGTTTAACACCTACCCTTAATCACGACGGCCTAAAATTTAACTTGCCTGCTAGTCTAAGTCTCAGCTAGGCTTATAAAAAAACATTTCATTTTTGCCTTCTTATTAAAGGGTCCACGCTTGTTCCTTTTCCTTTGCTGATGCAGTTTCATATTCACCTTTCTTGTCATAAGATAGTGATTGAGCTTCTCCTTTCTTGATTGCAGGTTAACATTCTTTGTATTGAACATTGTTGCAGGGTCTTGGGACTTATACTTCTCCTTAAAGCTTACAATTTCTTCTTTTATTCCTTCTTCTTGGCTGTCAATATCTGCACACTTAAAAACAACGTCAGATTCATAAAAGTAACCGTACTGATTCTTGTCATTGTGCTCTTTGAAAAGATCTTTGCTTTCTTCATTTTCCTTCACTGACATAGTTGGTTGATTCATGTCTTCAACCTCTTTCGCCAATTATGTTGCTTCAATCATGTTATCCTGCATTTGATTTGTGTATGGAGGTAGGCAACTCTTCTCACCAAACAAAAACTCATCAATAGGATGCTTTTGATGCATCATATTTAACCACTCATCATGGGATACATAATTGTCATCGAATTTGACTTCATATGTTTTTGCATCACAGGGAATTTCCTCACTATCACATGCTACTCTATTGTCAGCTAAAGACATACTTTCAGCCTTAATCCCAGCTATGATGCTTTCAACACAATCACTTTTAGCTACAACACCTTCATCAACTTCAGCTTTCTCACTACCCTCCATACTATATTTCAATTCAAGAATATCCCAAAATATTTTTGCATCACGTATTTCACCAAATTCATACAATATATTAGACAAAATATTTTCATCTAAAGCTGTTATGATGAGAAACAATGCTATTGCATTTCTACGCTTATCATCAAGATTTATAAAAGCTTCTTGGACAAATTTCCATAAATTTGCTGAACCAAGCAATCCTTCCATTTTAAATGCCCAAATCTTAAAATTTTTACCTGAGAAAATTGGCAGAACTGGCATTAATCGTTTCAGTATTGCATCAGTGTCTTCAAATTCTTCTATTTGATTCAGATCTTCATTAGGCTTAAATTCTGGAAACATTTCTAATTCTTATGCAACTTCTACCACTTCATTCTTTTTCTTCAAATATTTCATTTTCTTAGTGATTGTTTGAGTCTCTTTTACTGACCCATCACTCTAATCATAGAGTCAAATTCAAAAAATAATTTGCATTTGAGGCCTTGCTACAAGCTCTCATGTTGGAAAAAAACTTGACGTTGGCGGCTTCTCATACTTTCTTCACCACTATGCACACTTTCACATCGCATCCCAAGAGCTGAAGAATGTGGCTCATCTTGAATGCTATCACTGGACAAACTGCATAAATAGAAGGCACAATAAATAACACAGGCTTTAAATTTTTCCTTCCCTATTATATCTACCATAATTAAGGCAAACTTTGTGCCAGCGCTCCAAGCACGTACCCACCTTGGGCACGTGCACTACACAAGAACTCAGTAGATCCCCGGCTCTTAACATGCACAGGGAAGGCCGCCCCGCGAACAATGAACACAAATCCCTCACCTCGTCTCTTCAACACAAATTACACCACGACAGCTCTAGCTCTGGCCAAGTTGACAAGCGGATGCAATCCGCGGCCAAGCGCAGCCACCAAAAATAGTCCCGGAGTCACACAAAGAAAACCAAATCTCTCGCTCCTTCAATTCACAAAAAAGAAACAACGAAAGTCAAACATAGGTCTCCTCTTTTCACACTGTCAAAGACTTTCAAGCTCAACGCCTTCCTCTTGGCACACACCTTAGCGCTCGAATAAACATACAACTCCAACACACAATGCCCTCTTCACAACACAGGGTCACAACTCTACAACCCTGCAACTAAGCTGAAACCCTCAGCTCCACACATGCACAACTCCAACTCACACGCTCCAAATCTAGCCTCACATGCTCTTAAATTTTTCTCGCTGGAGCTCGTAGTTCCCACACAACTCAATTTTGTGCTCTCAGATTCGATAAGAGCAACGCTCAACAACTAAGCTATCATGCACAAGGAGAAAATTCTTCAAATAGAAGACTGAGCCCTCAGCTCTTCACTCCACCAAGCCTCCTCACGTAGCACTCACACTCCTGCAACACTCAAACAGCGACACTCCCAGTGGCACTCAGCAGCACCCTAGCGGGACTCAGGGTTCTCGGCATCTCCAACAGCAACAGACAAAACACTCGGTTTCACAGCTTTACAGGTGGCACAAATAGGTTCACTCTTCAACAGTAGATTTGGCCTCACCCAAACACCACTGGGCCTTCCTCACCTGCGCTCTCACCCAAGCTCAAACCCTGAGCTCTGATACCATGTCAAAGAGAGAGTAGGGACCCATAAACATAGAACAGAAAACACATTCAAACAACTCACAACACAACCTGCTTTCATTCATTGATCATACAGGTATTTATACAAAATGAAGAAGGTTCTGGATATCAAGTCGGGCGGTGGCTTCCTAAAGAAGCTAGCCCCTTTGTCAATAATCTCTAGAACCAAAATTAAAACCTCTATTGAATTTTTACTGCTCTACGCCGACTAACTCTGATGACTACGCCGACTATCCCTGTCATACGGTCGTGGTGATTAATGGTCTAACATGGCTCCGCCATTTTGTAGGACAATATCATCACTCATTGTATATTGACTCATATTGATATGATCACTCTAAATCTCGCTTCTACTCGCATTGATAGTCTGCGTGCTCCAAGGCTTGTTCTTTATTACACTCTGTGTGGCTCATATATATTGGCTCACTCTATTGTTGTGGTCGTATAATTATGAATCTCGTTTTGTGGCTCGTGTACCTCAGTGGTTCTATTAATCACACAACGGTAACACATTTGTGATCTTTTGTATAGCTTGCTATATACGAAATGATATTGATAGTAATGGCATCGTTACAATGGCAGTGGAATTGCAAGAGACTGCGATTATATTCTGTGTACATTTTACATTTGAGTGATATATTTCGTGAAAACTCTGAGTGAA
The DNA here is from genome assembly GCA_000404065.3 of Pinus taeda. Classification (NCBI taxonomy): domain Eukaryota; kingdom Viridiplantae; phylum Streptophyta; class Pinopsida; order Pinales; family Pinaceae; genus Pinus; species Pinus taeda. The sequence goes on along the minus strand of APFE030477122.1, from coordinate 31,635 downwards.
GTTGCAAAACAATTTTGAGTCATTGCTCTAAGGTCTTAGAAATTCACAAGCTCAAATCCTATAAATTCTCTGTGTATTAGCTCATTTGTGACTCGTTTCTTCTGAGACTCGCATTTGAAATGGTTCGCACATTTTTTTCAATAACACCATTTTTGTGGAACTGCCATTTCTTCCTATCAACAACTTGCATTGTGGCTTGATATACTCTGAGACCACCATATATTATGATGTGATATTCATATAACTGATACGTATACAACAACTACATAAATCCGACCTATAGATCACTTATATACTCCTGTGTTTTTGTGGCTTACAAATATAAATAATGACAATGAATTGGACGCATGTGTTAGTGACTTGGTTGACCTAGAAACATAACTCTTACGATGGTAAGGAATAACTTTAATCTGCATAAGCAATGACTTTGAAGAGTTAGGATAATCCTGTCCTCTGTCAGTCACACAAATGATATTATATGACATACCAATAACCTTAATCCTTTGTGACAATAAGATTTTATAAGGGATTTCACCTATGGTAGTTGTATGGAAGTAACTCAGACCTATATGATTGTGTTTTTATCACATTCATGTATAATGTCAAATGAATTGATCAAAAATGGGTTTTTAGATGATTCATCAAATGACTTGATGAATTTCTCTGGTTCACAATAATAGATTGATGGCTTGAGAACAATTATCAACCTAAAGAAAAATTGAAAACATATGATTATGTCTTTTTCTCTATGTTTGGCTCAAAGCACGATGATGATTTATACAAACAATATGCATGATTGTAACATATATGCCAGTAACTGAATAGCCTTCATATGACAAGAAGAGTATGGTATGGCTTGACATTTTTTTAGAATGATGATCAATAAATATAGAAGGTTCTACCATCTCTACATAATGTGATAATTTGGTTCAAGAAAGAAGTGATAACTAAAGATTCACATAGCACCACGTGAAGACAAAGTTGGTAGCTAAACATAGGAGAAGTTGAGGCATTTGTTGAAGAATTATTGGCCTTTGATAATTGAAGAAGGATCAAATCCTTGGAAAGAAGAAGGCATTGTAAGAGGCATGTACACATTTTTTTATGTGCATTTTATGTTACGAGTCAAGATTTTGGTGATGATAAAGGGTTTGCATAGAAGGTTTTTTAGGGTTTTGCAATTACTTTATAATGAGTATGAAGTTCCTAGGATTCAAAGATAATTGTAGGTCTTTGAAACATTGAAGAATTTTGGTATTTAGGGTTTCTAAACCTTAGATTGAACTAACCCTAGGAATGAAAACCTTAACCCTAACTTCTTGTTCCCTCAAATGAAGCCTTAGCTCTTAGGTAATGATATCTAGGGTTTGTGGGATAATCTAGGGTATGTGGTAAAACCCTAACAAGGGTTAAATTGGATAAAACTTAGGGTTTGAAAGTAAAAATCGTAGGGTTTATGTTTCCACTAAAACCCTAATAAGGATTAAATCAAGGTATATAGGGTTTGTTACTAGAACCTAGAAGTAAACCCTCTAATAAACCATGTAAACCCTAGATTGACAGAATTGATGTCATGCTATTGTCTTTGTATATTTTTCTTGGTTTCATTTGCTAGAATTACAAACTCAAAATTATGGAAGCAAGATGAGAAGGATGGAAGGAAAAAATAGAGAAACACTCACGCTTGTTGATGACTCCTTGAAAATTATGAGCATGATGGAAAGAAGGAATTGTAAGGACCCTCATGGACATGATGTTGAAACTTCCAGTTGATGAGTTCATTCTAGGAACACATTGATAATTGAAAAATGAAACATAATCTTGTAGTAATATGAACATAAAGCATGCAAAGAAATGTTGGCTTCAGAGGGAACAATTACTAGAATTTAGCACCTTTCTTAAGAGGTTATTATAATTTGACAACTCTGATATTGATGATATGCTTGGGATATGACTTAGATCACTAGTAGGACATATTACAAAAGCATGTTAAGAGGCTGAAAGTATAGTTCCTTTGATGATATTTATCAACATCATATATGGTCTCTTGAAGAAAGAGAGAGAGTTGACAATGACAACTCCAAGTAGAAGGATATTCTAGTTTGTTGATTAGTTCGTTCCATGAGCATTTTGATTAAAAAAGGAAAAGCATGGAGAAGGATTTTTCCACAATATGTAGAAAGATGTTGATCTAAAAGGAAAAGAGTAAGCAAAATCTGATATCTTGGTAAAAGGCCATCACATTAGAGTAATTATGATACTAATGTTTCAGTATTGGTTATCTGGTTGGTATATGGTTTTACTACATAGAATAATGTTCCATAAATACATAATGGAAGTTGAGAAAAGTGTATCTACAACTATTTGTTTTGAACTCAATTCATTGAATACATGGATTGAGTGGATGAATTTAATAATCCTTTGAATATTATGTGGTCAATATGTCTACATCATCCTGGGATCGAAAGGTATAATTACAAGAAGATAACTCAATGTGTATATTTCTACAACAATGAAGATCACTTTCATAATTAGAGGAATCTATGATTAGCTCTACTTCAACTAGCTCAATATAATTCCTCTATCGATGATGACTAGAGGAAAGTGATGTGAAAGATTGATGGCTTGAACCCTGCCACAAATTAGCTCTAGAAAGGTAAAAGCTTTATATCATGAGATACAAAGGAAAGGGGGAGCCTTACAACTAGTTGATGATCTCCATGAAAAATTAATAGCTTATGTATTGATGAAGACAAACTAAAATAAGTTGTGGTTATGACTTCCAAATTGAAAGGAAGTAAGGAATATCCTCTATGTTTGAGACGAAGTAATGATGGACACTATATTATCTTCTTCATGTTTCATGCACTAGGATAGGACTAACAATTGTATGTCCAGTGAAGGCCATGGTGGGAGAATGGGGTCTCTAGGATTTGATAAGCATCTGATATTTCCTTGAGGATAGAGAACCCAAGATAGGAAGTAGAATGACAATCTTTGAGGATTGGAGAGGTATCGAAGACAAGAGTGGTTGAAGAGGACTAATATTCTTTCAAGATGGGTAATCTAAGATAATAATAAGTCCCAAAAGGTCGTACCTATTGAACATTTGAATCGGGTATGTTCCTTAAGAGGTGGTGTGGTGTCTCATGTAAATCCTCCTAGCATCATGCTATGAAATAAGAAGAGTTTGTCAATTAAAATCCTTACTATTTTTACAATGTTGGTTATGATGTTGATGCTTAAATATCGCTTATCAATTCGACTCTTCTTATGAGAATATTTTATTTTGAGAGAATCCTTGTACTGGGTGTATAAATTGTGAATACCTCGTAGTTAAGAGGGAGTGTTGGAAAATGTAACTAGTTTTGGTCTTCATAGTTTGTACCATTATGTATTTTATGTAAAAGGAAAAATAAAAGGAAAAGAAAAAATATTATTATTATTTTTTATACAAGCATGTCCTTCATGCTTCTCGTTTTTCGATTCAAAGAGACAAAGTCCTATTTGGACATATTGTAAAAGTTTTTTTTTTTTATGTATTTTTGGGTCGAAAACCCCTTTGGATGCCAATTCAAACTGCCTATCAAGTCAGCCCTGCCCCAGTGGACATGTCATTCACACCCCTCTGGAATGTATAAATAGAGGGAAGGTGGAGCTCATTTGGACACACACACTTGGATGATTTTGGTTTGAAATATCGCAGAGAGGACAAAGATGAAAAGGAGGGCTGAAGTATGAGAGAAAAAGTTTCTTCTTGATATTAAACTTTGTGGAAGTTCTTCCTTGGTATATATCTTTCTGTTGGTCTCTTTCTGATGGATCTGCTAGGAAGAAGGAAGGTTTGACTTGGCATCTAGAGTGTGAAGTTTTATGTGGTCATGGGTCTTGGATATCTCATTTTATCTCATTCTATAAGAAGATAATTTTCTATGTTTTTGCATTAGAGTGGCTTTTCCCTTGTTTGGAGCATATATCTTGTGTTCTCCATTTTCCTACAATATTCATGTTTACGTTTTTATAATTGTTTGATTAAGAAGAACATAATTAAATAAATAAGAAGAAAACGAAATTCACAAGTAGCTATGAAGAAAGGAAAATATAATTTAATCATAAATCCTCTTGATTTTCCAACATTCATTTCATAAAAAGTATGTTCTTGATGCTATTAAACCATGTAATTGACTAGAATATGTTTTAGGTATAGTCCAAGGGAGACTTTCATGTGTAACTAGTGCAAGTTTTGGACAAGAAGGTAAAATTGCTCCTGAATCATGCCATCATCTTGGTAAAGTGCAGTGGAGGCATTTCAGTTATGAAGATGCTACATGGGAGCATGAAGATGAAATGAGGGAATAATACCCCACCTTTTTGTTTATTATAGTTGTGTATATATGTATATATAATGTGTTAATGACAATGCATGAATGAGGGCTAGTGGAATGTAAAACCCCAACTCTACACTGGATTGTAAATAACATGTACATATAACACTTAGGTTTGTGAGCCTAGGATTACTTTTTTGGGTCAACATGTTTGTGTGCATGTTTGTATATGTTTTGGGGATGATGTTTCTACATAGATATGTTTTTATGTGTTTTGAGTTTGGAAAGCTTGGGTTTGTAAATTTAAAGTTGCATACATGTTAATAAGAACAACATTACTACAACAAAGCGAGTCAGAAAAAAACAATATGGGGGGCTAAGACTGCATGTGCACTAAAAGGGGGCTCAAATAACTTAGTAAATATAAAACTCCATGAAGTGACTTTAAGGGGTGCCAAGTGTCAATGGAATGATATGCATAGAATTAAGGTTGTTGGTACTATGGAAGATGGGGGTTGGGAGGGGTTTTCTGATGAGCCTCAGTATTGCAACAAGAATGATGCAACTCCCAAGGCTACTAACTTTAATTATCAACCTAAGGTTCATATGAATTTAAGAGGTATCAACACTATATGTGCAACATACAATGTGTCCTTCTTTCTCTGTCATGATGTAATGGAGATAATGTAATGAAATCAAATCTTAAAACAATTTCATAAATGGAAATGTTACTTTGAGAGGAAATTAATCCTAGGAAACAAAAACAATTTGTAATTGAAGTCATAAGAGAATGAATTCAAATAAATAGGCCTAATATACTTTTTAAAAAAGACATGTCCTAATTGGTTTTTTACTGTTCCTCAATCATGGATTTAGATCCTAGGGGTTATGATTCAACCCTAAGAGACAAAACCCAAGCTTTTTGAGCAACTCTGGTCAAGTTTACACGTGCTAGAGGAGTGCTAGAAGAAGTTACAGGTTTGCTACAGGAAGTTATAATTATGATCATTTGAAGATTTAATGGATGGTATCTTGAGTTTTTATTGTTAGGAACTAATCCCACAATAGGTATTTATGAATCGACGTTTCGAGTCTATAGAAAGACTCATACTAAGGATAATACCTACAAAGAAGAACGCAAAGGTAAAGCGATTAACATACAAACTATGAAAATGAAAGAGTCGGCGTACTTAATAATTTAATCTAAGGAAATAAACAAATAAATACATAATTTAATCTAGGAAATAAGTAATAAGGAAATAAAATTTAAATTATTTATTTCCTTAGATAAAATTATTAAGCAGGTCAACTCTTTCATTTTTATATTTTTTATATTAATCGTTTTCCCTTTGCACTCTTCTCTATAGGTATTATCCCAAGGATGAGTCTTTCTATAGACTTGAAATGTCGATTCATAAATGGCTACTGTGGGATTAGTTCCTAACAAAAAAACTCAAGTTATAATTCATCGAATTACCAAGTAAATAAAACAAAAATAGGATGGGACAAAATTTATTATTGAATAGGATGTCTTAGGTCTTCATTCCAAGTGGAATCTCTAAAAAATAACCATGGACATGTGCTAAAAGTAGCAGAAAATTACTAGTCTAAAATCTAGAAATTTGAGAACTAGTGAGTTAGGTAATCTATCAAATGCCTAACCTAATAACGTGAAAATGCAATGGGGTGATTTTTTATATTAATTTGAATTTTTTATTGACCTAATATAAGTGGAATAAAATAAAATGAATCTAATTAGCATGTTCTAAAAAATAACAACAAATTACTACTATTTGCTACAAGGGACTTCTAGAAATTTTAGATTTGTGAATAAGAAAACTAATCCTAGTAGCTCAATGATTACTATGACCTTCCAAAATTATTCCAAGGATGAAATGATGTTTGTGATCCTACAAAATAACTCACTTCAACCATTTAAACCAATCCTACAACAAGAAATCATCAATGCTAAATTAAGAAATAGGAAAAAGAAGAACAAGAGATGCATGTCAATAATAAGTGAAAATAAGAAAAATAAATGATAGAGAAAGACTTTATGGCTCCTAGGATGGCCAAGCCCAAGGATAATCGGAGTCCTATGAAGGAGACCAAGGTTTACAAGATAAAAATGGCACCAATATTCACTATTTGAATGAATTTAAGTACATCCTTGCCAGAAATGAAAGTGGGGCTACCAAAATACAAGTTTTCTCCACAAGAAGACTAAAAAAACCAACCTCTAGAGGACAAATCGAATTGGTACTTTTAAAAAATGATGAGGAAGCATTATCCTTGAAAGGAGGAATATTTCCCCTCCAAAATCCCTCAAATAGTGGATATGGTTCCCAATGCTAGGAATATGCATTAAATGATAGGGAACACATTCCTAGATATTCTCAATCATTGGAGCTTCATAATTTGAGCAATAATTTCGTAATATCTTGTTGATTTATTATCCAATATTGATCCTCTTGTAGTAGGGATAAAGTCCCTAAATTATCTCGTCCTCCAAATCTTCATAATTTTCTCAATATTTTCACAATATTCTACAAAAATAAATAATACTAGGTACAAATATGCATTATCTCTAAACCTTCCTAATGAACATATTAAATCTAAAAAAACATGATTAAGTGTAGAAGGAGAGGTTTAATATAGCCTTCATGTGCCTAAGAAAGGTTAGATGGGCCTTAATTTGTGTCTAATTTTGAGGCCCATCATACCTCTCTATTGAAATTGGTGTTCATATTCTAAGCAACATATCCATCTTCTTGCCTCGTTGTTCTTTTCTTATGCATGAAATGACTTTCATGATATCCCATACTAATGTGGATGTAACTACCCTTGTTGGATAATATTTGTGCTTGTTTCAATTTCCCATAATTCCTTTGATTCTCCCTCTCCTCTCACGAGTTAAATAAATTTTCATCAATGTAGAACAAGGAGTTTCTCTTTTCTGCTACATGAGTGAAAGTGTTTATGGAAACAAAGGTAGAATAAATGTTCTTTTTATGATGATGAGGAGAAGGTAGAATTCAACATGCAAACCAAGACAGTTTATCCTTAATGACACAAATTCACTGATCGTTCTAACTAATTTTTAAATATGTGGCATCTACAGAGTATGATTTTGAGAACTGAGAGAGTTTTAAGAGTTTTCATGCCAAGTATTGGTGGAGAAAATTTGTACTTACCCTTTTCCTCATGATTCTTTCCACCTTCATAGGGTTTGAGGGAAATTTTGTCCATTACCAAGATTCTTGTAGCAACATGTGACTTTCCTGTAGCACTTTTTGGAGACCCTGTAGGTTCCTATGTAGTGAAGGTTGTTGTAACAAAAGAAGCTTTTGAAATTCTTGTTTCCAAGTTGAGGAAGAAAAAAAACCAAGATACACCCTTTTCCTATTCAACACACCATATTCTTAAGTAAATTCTTAGTCAATCGAATTCTTTCATCAAACTGTAAATTTGTAGGGTACTTTTTCTTAATGATTAAGGTTCTTTTGGAATCATTATGCCAAATGTTGGAGAGAAGGAATTTTTACTTACTTTTACTTTAAATATTTCCTTGCTTACCAAGGCTTTAGTGGTTGTTCTGGGTGAAAATTTCGTTCCTATAGACCTATGTTAGCTTCTTGTAGCAGTTTCTCGACCTTCTTGCAACTTTTTCAGGCTTCATGTAGCTTCCTGTAACTTTTCGGAGCCCTCCTGTAGTGCTACATGATCTTCATGTAGCAATCCAAAGAGGGGCTAAAATTCAATTTTTGAGATACTAGGATGATGGAGAGTGGTGAGTACATGAGCTACACACAACTTGAATCATGTAGAAACTAATATTTGTATGACAAGAGGTCGTGGGTACACCTTTTATTTAATTTTTTTTTATTTTTGGTTGATTTTTTTCCATTATTTTTTCTTTCTTCATTTTTCTTTATTTTTTCATTGCATGCAAAATAAAATCAAAGTGATTTGAGTTAACTGAGTTAACCCTCACTTACTCCTTCACACTCCATGTCTTCCATCATGAATAAATGATTACATCGCACTTTCTCAAGTCCTCTTCACTTTTATCTTGTCTTGATCCAGGGGGGTCTCTAGACATAGTGGCATGAAAAAATCTCAAAATTCAAAGTGGTGGAAAGGCATTGAACTTGACATCAGATCAAAATTCTTTTCACCTTGATTCTAATGGTGTGAATCACACTCCAATCCAAGTTCGGATGAAGGAGATAGAGGCGGTCAAAGCTGGGTTGACTGTCTGATAGCTAGCCAGGCTTAACAAAGACACAATTTGGCCTTTTCCGTCGGACAAAATATGACCAACTCAACCCAGATTTTGGGAAAAATTATGGTCTATTTACAAAGACCCCTTTAGTCCAAAATGAAAAACTCCAAAAAAAATGTTTGTGGTTATAAACAAAAAAATATAAAAATTAAAAAAAAGGGGGGTGGTGGGCCACCAACCCTTCCACCCCACAAAAAACCACATCATAAATATAGGAGGGGTGGGCCATGACCCCTAGACCCTCCTCCACTCCATGGAACCATGTCTATAGACGTTGGGTGGGTCGGCCCTTGAGGCATAGACCCAACCCTCAAAACAAACAAAAGGCATTGTCAACAAAGGTGGACTGGCCCTTGGTGCGTAGACCCAACCTTCCAACCATTAAAAAACAACTCACAAGAGGGTCATGTGAGGTGGGTGGGCTGCCCAGGGCAAGCCTAGCTCAACCTCCCTTACCATTGATAACTTTTCTGTTATATAAAAAGGAGGAGGCAGGGTTTGACCACCCGACCTCCTCCGTAACAAACGAATCTGAAACCAACTCAGCCCAACAGAATTCTTGAAAAAATACATCAACGTTTCTATTTTAAACTCATTTCATCAGTGCACTATGGGAGGAAGGCATTGCGTGTAGTTCGAGACAAAATTTTGCAGGAGAGGTGAAATTTCACTTTGTCAGTATTTGAAATTTTTTATATGGTTTCAGCACTTCTTGACGCCACAAGTGTAATGGCGTTGTCTATTTCTCCATTTGAGTTCTACAATTTTCATCCATTTTTCAGTATGAAGGTGGAAACATGACCGCTGTAGAAATAGGGAGCGAAACCATGATCCTTGAAGTTTTCCTGAGGAGGTAATTTTTCTCAGTATTAGAATATAGTCAAGTTTATAATCGTTTTTCATGGTTTTCCGTAGCGATCGCAATGGCGAAGTCAAATTTTCCTTTTGAGTTGCATATTTCTAGTCCACCCATGTAGCAAAATCTTTGAGGAATCTAGGGGGAATCTAAAATATTCCTTGAACCCTATATTCTCAATTTCTCATAATTCATAAATTTGACAGTCAATTTTTCGCTATTCGATGCCACAAATCTAATGTTGCATTCAGATATCTCATTTTCTCATTCTATTCTTAAACCACTATTTCTAAGTGGAATGTAGGTGTCAGAATTCATGTGTGAGGAGCCATTTGCATACAATTGATTTCGTGAGATCGATGGCACGAACAGCTTCAGCAGCTTAAAATCCGCTTCTCCAAATGGCCTTGGTTGTGAGGTATATGCAGTGCGTTCATGTACTTCTTTTTCTATGCATTGTGCTATATAGATCCATGTTTTATGTTTGATGTCGGATCTTTTTTATTACTTTCTTTTCGTGATTCCTACCTGATGTGATGCGGAATCATCTATGTGATCTACTTGTTGCCATGATTTGTCATGTTATATTTTGAGATCCCCTTATTGTATGTTGATTGGATACTCATGTTGTCATCATGCATGTTTTCACTGAGATCCCTTTTATGCCATGTTGGAGGGATTCTCATCATGCATGAGTTTGTGTTATACTGATAGGAGTCTTTTCATTGAGAGTTCCTGTAGTGGAACATCTCTTGGAGCCACTCCTGCATGAGGGAGTTTTCCTTGCATGATAACGACATCACCTCTATGTATATCATCACTATTGACAACACTTAATGCAGTGGCCTACACCATCTTGACACCAGGGCCGGGAGATGTAGTCCCTTCTGGACGAACTTCGTTATCAACGGCTTATGTTTTTATGTTGCTAATGAATTTCTTTTTCCTCTTCTTTACAACATGCAGATGTATTCATTTATGTTCTTTTAAAAATGCAATTTAACACATCACGAAAGTAAAAGGTCTTGGAAGGGTCCTCTGTCACACCTGGACCTAGATCAAGTGCTATCAGAGCAATCTTTTCGTGTATGTGAATTGGAGTGTGAACAATGGAACGTGCAGTGACAGAGGATGAAAAAGTGATGTACTAGACCATGCTCAAAATTTCCAAGTGAGTGGAAATAATGTATGAAACTCTATAGAAAGGGACAGAGGAAAAGTAGAGATTGCATCTTCAGTTGCAAGCCATGGAAGAGGCCCTAAAGGAACTGAGGCAAAACAAGAAGAATCTTCAAATAGAGAACATTGAATTGAAGATGCTTCTACATGAAGAGAAAGAGGAAAAACAAAGTTTGCTACGGCAGCTGCAAGAAAAGGATGAGGCTTTGGAAATGCTGCAGCATGACCCATGTGAGGTAAAAATTAGTTCTCCATCTTCATGTATGTCTCTTGATGATGATTTCGCTATTTTTGAAAATCACGCCATAGGAATTGGCTCCAAACTGCTGAAGAGAATGGGGTATGAAGGAAAAGTCTTGGGCGTTAATGGCCAAGGCATTGTCAACCCCATCAAAGTAGAGGAATTATTGTGTCAAATAGGACTTGGGTATGTTAGAAAGGATGTTGGGAAATGTGGCATGACAGTTAGCGAACAACCAACAATAGATGATGAGAAGCCCCCATTATTTCTTTCAAAATTGACAGAGGAGGTAAAAGATGTTGATTTACTTTCAGTTTTGTCTTCACATAGTATGATTTCTGTTCGAGATTTGGAGATCACAATTATACGGAAAAATATGAGGCTCCTTACCAAGACAAGGCACGAGAAGGAAGAAGAACTTGGTGTTAATAACCAAGGCATAGCTCAACCAATGGAGGTTGAACAGAGACCTCAATTTGTAGGTGTGAGATACATCGAGGGGGAATGCTCGAGGGTGTCAGATTCTTTTGAGACATCAACAGAATCGTCTAGGAATGCAAATGATGGTAAACATGTCCATCATCCCATGGTAGTTCCCATCGTAGGAAAAGAGCTGAGGCCAACTCTCATCGCCATACTTACACTAGAGACAACGAGGAAAGGTATAACCACTTTCGACATGTGAATCTTCATTTCGATTATGATGATGTTGTTAATGATGAATGAAGAACATGGCATTGAAACACATGTACCTTTTGTGGATTACATAACCATACATTTTCGAAGTGTTGGAAAAGAATGGCAACACACAAAAGGATGAGGTGTGAAACACGCTCTCAATAGTAGGTTAAACAGATCAAGAGAAAGAAGATGTATTGAAGTCATTGCAATAGAAGTGGCCATAAAAGGGCCACTTGTTGGAGGCTCCATCCAGAGCAACACCTTAAAGACAAAGTATCGGTGCATGAACCAGGTGAAGCAGTTGGTCGACCATCGAATGTGCCACGAGGAGGTGACCGCTTCACCTTGATAAGTGAAAAATGGTTTCTAGATATGTTAGTGTTTCATGGTCATACTTTTGTAAATCATTTGTTGCATTTTAAAATTTAAAAGTGATGATGTGTTTTCCATCACTTGTTCAAGAACAATGATGTTTGGTCTTTGTTTTGTGTTACATGATAAACTATGAAAGTGATGTCATGTTTCCATCACTTGTCAAAACAATAGTATTTGGCCTTATGTTTGTAAATCATGTGTTGTAGTGATGATGTGTTTTCCATCACTTGTTGAAGCAACAAATATATCTTGGCTTGTTTTCATAGCTAGAGTGTTGCGTCCATATTGATGTAAACTTGACCACCGAGTACGTGTTATAAACTCGTGGCAAGTGTGGGATGCTTGGGTCATTAGTTGGTCATGAAAGTCAAGCGTGTAATTTACAGAACAATGTAGTACAAGATGCGGGGTTGCAGGTGTCGACTCATTACTTAAGGCTCCAAAGAACAAAGGTGAAGGATATGGAAGCGAGACCTTTCAAGATGCTTGTGGTGCAGACAAGGTATAGAGAAGTTGCATATTATTTTTCATGCTTTTGGAGGACCAAAAGCTCCTCAATGGGGAGGACTGATCTAGGAGGATATCCAGACATAGTGGCATGGAAAAAGCTCAAAACTCAAAGTGGTGGAAAGGCAATGAACCTGACATCAGATCAAAGTGCTCATTGCTTTGATTCCAACGGTGCAAACGACACTCCAATCCGAGTTTGGATGAAGGAGATAGAGGTCGTCAAAATTGGGTTGACTTTTGAATGACTAGGCAGGCTTAACAAAGACAAAATTTGGTCTTTTTCAGCGGACGGAATCCAGCAAACTCTGGCCAGATTCTAGGCAAAATTGCGGCCTGTTTAAAAAGACCCCTTTGGTCCAAAACCGAAAATTCCGAAAAAAACATTTGTGGTTATAAACAAAAAAAGAAGAAGAAAAAAGGTGGTGGCAGGCCACCAACCCTGCCACCCCACAAACGACCACATCATAAATATAGGATGGGCAGGCCATGACCCCCATCCCCTCCTCCACTCCCACAGAACCATGTATATAGATGTTGGGTGGGCCGACCCTTGGGCAACAGACCCAACCCTCCTTAAAACAAACAAAAGGAATTGTCAGCAAATGTGGGCTGGCCCTTGGGGTGTAGACCTAACCTTTTGACCATTAATTAACAATGTGTTAGCTTCCTATACCAATAGGTTTCATTTTTCATGATTGACTAGGGAAGTGCCAAATATGTTCATCCTTTTTATGCTACAAAGGTTCCATATGTTGATAAATTTTCACTATGTATAGGTCGTTAGCTCTTGCCACAATTGATGATTAGCCGGACAGCTTAATCCTGGCTAGATCATGTTTGAATTTCACTTGTCTTAGAATAGAGAATGAAGGTCTACACAAACAGTTTAAGCTTGACAGGCAAGTAGTCAGGTAGAGAAGCAAAGGGTCTCAACAACTTAATTTGAGCCCTGGAATAAATAAGGGTAGACCTAGATAGGAGGGCAGCTAAAAGAAAAGAGAACAATCAGGGTTTGCCAGTTCAAGTGCACCCAATGAGAATGAAGAAAAAATGCTAGGTATACTAGGTTGGGTAGGCAGTTTTGATGGTATAGAAGCATGGTTTGTGGGCAATTGGCTCCATGGGAACAAGTGTTCATCTCATAAAATCATAAGGTACCATGACAAGGTGGCTACAAGACAAATGGACCATGACTAATTCCCCTCCCCATTTTCCCAAGAAACACTTACTAACATTCCCCCAAAAGGGCAATGAGATCTGCTCATTACCCTTAGTCCACTTCATCCCATGACAAAACTAAGTGAGAATATCTTTTACCTAGGCAAAACAAGCCACATTTCTTGTGTAAAAAGTCTTTAATCCATCTTACCAAAGTTTCCTAAACTTCACCACTTGTCATCCTTTCATTCCCCCCTAGCCTAAGTTTTTACTCTATAAAACATAGCCTAAACCATACAAACCCATCCCCCACAATCATATTAACCTATTAACCTTATTATATAGCTCCTATGTACATCCCCCCCCCCCCCCCACTACTATGTATAAAAACACAAAAATCCCCAAAAAATAAATACTCCGACCCTTGGCTAACTATAGCCATATTATAATTTTTTTTTAGGGAGTTATTGGTCCAACAGGGGCCAATAACAACCCTCCACGTGCCCATCGGGACTTATTTGGTGTTTGGAAAAATAAATAGCCGAAAACCCGCAATTGTTCCCAAAAAACCCACTTTTCCAAAGTCTGAAAATGCACCAAAAAACATTACAAAATGCCAAAATTAAAGCGGGTTCACCACCGCTAAATGCCAGCTCCATCACCCGCCAACTGTCTGATCGTCGCTCCGAGATTCAACGGTAGTCGGTGATTTCGGAAGCCCCAACTTGCCGAATGATAGCATACGGGGGATGGGTGGTATTTCCGGTGTACTGAGGATGCATGTCAAGTGCCTGGTGTGTTCGGTGCCCCCTCCCCTGAAACCGCTTCCACCAAAAGCGGTGTGATAATGCCAGTTACCACCCGCCCCCTCCCTATTGACGTCATGCCCACATCACCTGATGACGTCACCCACCATGTCACCTGCCATGTCATATGCCACGTCACTTGATGACGTCTCAGCATCCGTACCCCGCTAAATGACAAAAATGATGTCATGCTGACATCATCTCAAAAAAGCACCCCTAACCCGCCAAAGTCAAATTTTTCGGGGTAAAAAGGGTAAAAGTGTTTGTTTTTACCCATTCTCTGTTTGTTTCCTATACGCACCTGTGCATGCAAAATTACGTGAAAAACACTATTTTCGACCGTTCAAGTCTGCCAAACAGCAAGTATATTGCACAACTCGGTTCCTCGACCCACCTGATCGCCTGCAAGTCGCCCATTTCACCAAGAAAACAGGTATTTACCAGCAATTTTCTCCCAACCCTGTTTTCATTAGTTTCTCTGTAAAATTGGCCACGACACCCATAATTTAAAGTTAAAAAAACTGTGTTGCTGCCCAAAAATCCCCCATAAGCCTCTGAGCTGCCAAATTCACCATAAAACCACGTAGTGAGCTAAAATTGAGCTCATTCGGCCCTGTAAACTCTCTAAAAAAACCCCAAAGTTGTCTTTTGCCCACAATTGAAGTCCACTGTGTCAAAGAAGCTCATACCTCCTGTTTCTTCAGCTAACTTCAATCCACAGAGCTAAATTGAAGCCAACAAACCAGTTCCAACGATGAAAATCCTGGAGAAGTCCACAAAGCCCACGTTCTGCCCATTCTGCCTGCACATAGTCAAAAGTTCCAACTTTAAAAGCAACAAAGCTTAGCCATGGAAGGTCTAGTGGCCTTAAACATCACTCCCCTCAATGCACCCCACAAAGAGTTAAAACTTTTTCCCTTGGCTGATAGAGATTACCTAATTCAAGACCTAGTAGGCTTCCAAAACCATCTGCAAGCAGTCTGTGAGCTCAAAAATAGTTACTTAAATCAAGATGATTTTTATGGCATTTGGGAATCAAACCTACCTAGATACTACCTCCCCTCTATGAATATATTCCCTGAGATCATTCACCTCTGTTGTGAGAACTATGAGCCAACAAACAGAGAAGTTAAGAGTCCATCTGGGACTACCCTTTTTTATATCACTCATGACTCTATAAATCAGATGCTGAACTTCAAACCAACCCACCTCCAATTTCCTCTTACCATGAAGTACTTGCTGGATGAAGGTCCCAAACTCTCCAGCTCAGAGATAACCAGAATTGCCAAAGTGTTCATGAGAGTAGATAGCTAGCCCAAGGAGCCACCTCCTTTTCACTATGTATGCTTCACTGAAATGGGTAGATTAGTGGTTCATCTGATATCTTTTGTGTTGGAGTTCAAGACAGGTGAGCACATTGATGAAACCATATTGGTTATGATGTCTATTTCTACCCCAGGGCAGCCCCCTGTTGTCAAATACAATTATGCCAAGTTTATTGCCAACAAGATGCATGACCAATTGTTGAGGCTAGATAGGGAGTGAATCTTCAAATATTCTTCCGATATCTATCATCTATTTTTATATTACGAGCCAATTATCTTCCAATTCCCCATTAGAAAATTGGACCATAAAGGGGAAAGGAGGTATGTGATTTTTTGGACCCCAATCTTTCATGATGTTTGCAGCTCTCCCTACTCTTATTGTGAGTTTGTTGATTTATTTGTATACCCAGTCTCTTCCCTCTTGATGAGAAATCGTCCTCCCATACTGACACATGATATGAAAAAAATACTACAACTCTCCAAAAACTATGAAATAGGTGATTGGTACCTCTACCAGAATCACATTATTCTGAGGATATATGGTTGTGAGCTATGCCCCTACAAGCTGCCCAGATATGTGCCAATGAGACTATTTGCCTTGTAATATTTCAGGCAATTCATCAATTCAGATCTGAGTCACTTCCATAGCACAAAGAAAAAGGCTCGATTGAAACTCAGAGACCAATTAGGCCCCTTTGTTATGAACAAGAAAGAGGGATGGAAGGATGCTAATGAACTATTGGGTCAAACATTCAGACTCAAGAGAAGCTTTTGGTGGGTACCCTATGACCCATATGACTTTATCAATGCAAGAAGGGTAAAATATAGGCTAGCACCCTATGAACACTACAACATCACTCACATAGAAAAGTATGCCAACCAAGATGAGTGTTTGGAGGGCACACTAGTTGAAGAGTTAACTGAGGAAGAAAAAATGGAACAAACCATGAAATATCTGGAAAAAACTCTTGACTTGGAATCTTTTGGGCAGGTGTGTTTCAAAAAGCCACAACAAACCGGGGAGAGCTCATCAACTGCCACAACTGCACAACAGGTTGCCCAAGAAAGGACTACACCAACAACAGGGATAACGAAGGGCAAGGAATTGGTAGTGGCAGAACAAGAAATCATGGAAGAACAGCCTACTACCTCAAAGGAACACAGTCAAGGGAAAGCCCCTTCACTACAGACACAAGCACCAGAGGTACCAGCACTGCAGACTCCTCTTCCTGAGGAGAGAAGTAAGAAAAGGGACCGAGAAGAGACCACACCTGCAAGTGGGTCAACAGGTCAGCAAGAGGCCAAGAGGCAAAGGGTATATCCTCCTGAAGAGGACATTGTGGAAGACATTATTGAAAGCCCAAGAGGAGGGAGGGCCATCAGCCAATAGACTTCTGCTAGCTCTCATAGACAAGAAGGAGGAAGGCAACATGGAATGGAAGTCTCCTCCTCAAGGTCATAGGCCAAGAAACCATCAGACATCAAACAATCATTCATAGAGATTAAGGCTCAAAATGAGTCATTAAGAATTTAGTTGTATGATCAGTTTCTTAGATGACACCCTCCAAACAACATAGACTAATGGTAGCCTATGACATCAAGGAGGAGAAAATTACTTAAAGTCATTTCAAGCCCAAAGTTCAGCAGCCAAAGTCTGTAGCTGACTACATAAGGACCAATCTAGAGGTCCTTGCCAAGGATATTCACCCAATGGACCAAATCGAATTGCACAAACAAACGGGTGAAATGGTCTATGCCACACTACTAGACAAGGCAATGCTAGCCCACCAATTAAAAGAGTCATTGAGTAATACATCTTCTCAATTGGATTTAGAGAAGATCCCTTCTCTAGCCAATGACAACTGAATAAAGACTCTGGAAGAAATAATTGTTGAGTTGGGAAATGATCCCAAGGATGCCAAGGGCATCAAAGCATTGATCAAAAGGAAGGAGGAAGATATTTCTGCCCTTAGAAAGCAATTGAAGCTGCCTGTCACCATGCATCCCCAAACAACAGAACTGGCACACGAAAAATCATAAGAGGATGTCATGGATTTATTGATGAGAATGAACCAAAGGTTGATGCAGACAGAGCAAGATCTGGAGAAAGAATTGCAAACTAAGTAGGGATAGTTGACCTCCTAGCCACCCGAAATAGCTCCAACAATTGTCTCTGCTCCCCCCACAGACACAACAGCAATCCCTCCCATTGAGCCACCATCGACAAAAAGTATAGCAACCACAGATGCTACAGCAGCAAGAACAACAAAGCCTGAGACCAGCATGAGGATGGAGGAAATGATGAAGGTAGTGAAAAGGCTAGAAGCTCAAATGTCAGAGCTCAAAGAGACTAAAGAAAGACTAGCCAAGCTAGAATTGAGCTATGACAAATAAAAAATAACAGTGGTGGAGAAGACCAGAGAGGTGAAGGCCCTGGAGAACAAGGTGAAATCACTGGAAAAGGATCTCACCTTGCATAAACCTCTGGCAGATATTAAAATGATTTTGTGGACCAAGATTGGCCAGTCCATTACTGACCAATGGAGATCAATTCAGACAATGTATGAAAAAATGGAATTAATAGAAAGGGCACAAGAACAAATACAAAGGGCCTAGGAATCATTAGGAAATATGCCTGAGTAGGACAATGCATTCATCCATTTTTTGAACACCAATACTAAGGAACAATTAGCAGCTTTAGAGATCAATGACAGAACATGCACCATTTTGACAATAAATAAGGTGCTAACAATGAGAACTCCTATACAAACTCTTGAAAGAAGGTGTCAAGAGATGCAGATGGATATTAATGCCTTCATAGAGAAATTGACAAACTTGCAGTAAAGGGGTCTACCCAGTTTAGTAACAAGCAATCAAAAACTATTATCACATGAACAGTATGCTCATCGGGTGAACATATATGTAGCAAATCAGATCGCTACATCATCCAACAGCTCAGAAGACATAGGACCTCCTTCCAGACAGAGCTTGTATGACAAATTGGAGAATTTGTTTTTTATGGAACATGAAATAAATCATCGTTTTGAAGTCAAGCCTAATTTTTACAATTATACTGAGGCTAATGAAATACTGGTAAAGATACAAAGACATCAGTTGCCCATAGAACATTGGTGGCAGAGTATGCTGGAAGTTTTGCCTAAGTAAATTCAGATCTTTTTGCCTAGGTACACCTGGTAAAAAACCAAAGCACGTGGCAGATATAAAGGAAGGAGCTCAAGCCAGGATCAAGACACATTAAAGATGAATCAAGAGCAAGTAAACAAATAAGGACAACAATGCAGGAAAGAAAAACAAACACATAACTACGAGCCGAATTCCTGGGTGAAAACTCTAAAAAATATTGTCAGTTAAAGCAGCCAGCACAACCACAATAACTCCTGCCTTCATTTCTGCATTTATTTCTCTGACAAAGTAGCTGAAGGAAGTTATTGCTCCTTATCTTATCCTCAAGATATTTTGTAAACTCTCTTTTTGTATAAATACCCCCCCAAAGAATGTATTTGGGGTTGGTGATTCTCCCATTTGAACTGTGTTGTAACTTAGATATTTATTAATACAAAGGGCATTGAAATGCATTGCTGCTGGACCTTCTGAATCTGGATGTGATGATTTTGGACTCTGCTACAGAATCCTTGTGTCTTTCTTTGGCTCAATAAGTTATTCTAACTATGTTTTATGTTTTCTGTGTTTGAAAATCTCATAATGTTTCATAATATTAGCAACAGGGAAAAAGAATAGCCCAGAACGCGTTTAAATACACTCTATGTTCAATTCCTGCCGTTATTTATGTTTTCTTTGCAACTAGTGTAAATAGAAATTCTTAAATGCTTCTGTTTCTACTAATTCCTTCATTCTGAACATTGTCAAGGAATTCTTCTCTGCTCCTTGAAAATATTTAAGAACCTTCCCTCTGCCACCATGACAAAGGGTTCTTGACTACCCTTTATCCCCTGGCCTACATCCCATCAATCACTATCTTTCAATATTGTTCCAAACTGATTATCTTGCTCTGTAGTATTCCTTATCATCACAGAAACATACTCAGTGGTCCATCTTCATAGACTCCATTGCCCAATGGAATTAACTCTATCAGACTTACATCCTTTCTCTGTTTGAAATCACCATCCAAACCCATTTAAAACAAACTTCTACACATCATAACTAGCATAAAAACTTCAAATAAACAAACTTAAATCATATAGAGAGAGCCCTCTCTCGATGCAGTTTGGCTAGAAATTGCATCTAAAAGATTGATTAGTGGTTACCTCAGTCGTATTCCCTTTTTTCACAAGTTTTGGGGAACAACCTGAGTGATAACACAGTGCACAAGAGGGGCAGGTGATGTTGGCGGGCCACCCAAGGCAGGCCCAACCCAACCTCCCTTCCCATAATAACTTTTCTGTTATGTAAAAGGGAGGAGGCGGGGTTTGACTACTTGACCTCCTCCGTAACAAATGAATCTAAAACCAACTCAGATCAACAGAATTCTTGAAAAATATTTCAACATTTTTATTTTAAACTCAATTCAACAGTGCATTGGGGGAGGATGGTAGTGCATGTAGTTCGAGACATAATTTTGCAGGAGGGGAAAAATTTCACTTTGTCAGAATTTGACAAATTTTATATGGTTTGAGCACTTCTCGATGCCATGAATGCAATGGCGCTATCCATTTCTCCATCAGAGTTCTACATTTTTGGCCATTTTTCAGTATGAACGTGGAACTGTGACTGTTGTAGAAATAGGGAGTAAAACCATGTTCCTTCACATCTTCCCAAGGAGGTAGCTTTTCTCCATGTCGGAATATAATCAAGTTTATAGTCATTTTTCATGGTTTTTTGTAGGGATCGCAATGGTGAAGTCAAGTTCACCTTTTGAGTTGCAGATTTCCAGTCCACCCATGTAGTAGAATCTTTGAGGAATTTAACGGGAATCTAAAAGATTCCTTGAGCCCTAAATTGTCAATTTCTCAGAATTCAAAAACTTGACAGTCGATTTTGCACTATTCGATGCCACAAATATGATGGTGCATTCAGATTTATCATTTTCTCATTATATTCTTCAACCACCTTTTCTAAGTGGAATGCAGGTGTCAACATTCATGTGCGAGCAACCATTTGCATGTGATTTATGTCGTGATATCGATGGCACAAACAACTTCAACAGTTTGACATACGCTTCTTCAGATGGCCCTGGTTGTGAGGTATATGAAGTGTGTTCATGTACTTATTTTGCTATGCATTATGCTGTACATATCCCTGTTTAAGTTTTTATGTGGGATCTTTTTTATTACTTGGTTTTCATGATTCCTATTTTATGTGATGCGGAATTGTCTATGTGATGTAGTTGTTGTCATGATTTGTCATGTTATGTTTTGAGATCCCTTTGTTGTATGTTGATGGGATACTCATGTTGTCATCATGCATGTTTGCATTGAGATCCATTTTATGCCATGTTGGCGAGATGCTCATCATGCATGAGTTTGTGTCATACTGATAGGAGTCTTTTGACTGAGAGTTCTTGTAGTGGAACATCTCTTGGAGCCACTCCTACATGAGGGAATTTTCCTTGTATGATAATCACATCACCTCTATGTACATCATCACCATTGAAAACACTTAATCAAGTGGCTTACACCTTCTTGACACCGAGGCGCAGAGACGTAGTCCCTCTTGGATGAACTCCGTTATCAACGACTTATGTTTTTATGTTGTTGATGAATGTCTTGTTCCTCTTCTTTACAACATGTAGATGTATTCATTTATGTTCTTTTGAAAATGAAATTTAACATATCATGAAAGTAAAAGGTCTTGGAAGGGTCCTTCATCACACCCGGACCTGGATCATGTCCTCTCCCGCATGTGAGGGTGTCTTGGTGGAAAATTGAGGTTAATTGCTAGATAAGGCCAAGGTTGCTCTGATACTAATCTTGGCTGTAAAAATATTTTCCTTTTATACACTTATAATGTTTTTCAAGCTGAAATAATTTTTTTGGAAAGGTTTAAAGGATATCATACCTGAGCCTTACCCTTGATGCGTTTTTGAAAGTGATATGGAGGCTAATGTTATGAATGTTGAAGTTTCCTTTGGTGGTCATGAAGCTGCTACTAATGATATTGAAGTTGCATGTGATAATCTGTTGGAGGTCCTCCAAGTTTTCTTTCTTCTGCAGTTGCTCTACTCCTGATATGCTCTTGCTTTGAGTGTTGTAGATGATCATATATTATTTCTAAATAGAGTTGAGGTTGGTGTGCATGTCTTATGAACTAGATTGCAGGTTAATTGATGATGTTCCTGTGTGTTTGTAGGTGTTTCTCTCATGAATGGGTTGCATCTATCGATGCAGTGATTTTTTGAGGGTGATGGGTCCAATCTTGGTTGTATACATTTCTCCCTCATGCTTCTTGTTGGTGGGGAGAAAAAATATGATATATTTATTTTGACTGCACATGTTGCTACTGGAGGAGTTTCTTCCTATAGCAGCCTTTTCATCCTTTCTTCTAGTCTTCAGTTGGCATGCTAGTGTTAAGGGGAGTGATTGTAGACATGGTTGGAGTCATGAGGACGTAATGTGGAAAATGGAAAAATGGAAAACAATGCTCTGCGTGTGTATTTTTAGGCAGGACAAAGTGAACATTTTGAGCAAGTTTAGTGAAATGGAGTAGATGAGTGATGAAAGTGGTGTTGGGGGACCTCTCTCAACCTTTCCTAAAGAATACATGACCTTTTTACCCATCTATCTAGTCTGATCTTCCTCTTGTAGCTTCTTCTCGACTAGCCTGTAACAATTTAGACCTTCCTGTAGCATTTCAGGACAACCTCTTCTAGCAATTTTGTTTTCTGCATATCTCTCAAATGGTAGACTGGATTGCCCTCAAATTGTCTAAGAATATTTCCATAATCCTTATGCACCTAGCCTTAAGGGAAAGATTAGCTGGTTGATTTCGTGTTTCTAAGTAACTTTCCTATCGGGAGGTCATGGGGTCAAATCTCCTCGATACCCTTGGGGTTAGGCCTTGCTAGTTTGGCTAATGGGTAGATCCCTTTAGGTTTATCTACCTAGAGTTTCCTGTGGATGTAGATACCAATCAATGTCCTTAAAAAAACCCTAGAAAAATCATCCTTATTCACTTCCCCATAAAAAATCGTGGCCAATGGATACATGAATCTCGAGAAAATTAAAAATTGGTTGTAGGTGATGGAGGTCGATTTCTCGAAAAGCGTGCACCAGAATTTGTTGAAATTTATTGAGAATTTTACCATCATCCATATGCATCTCCCCATGAAACATCTGAGAAAATGGATCCATGGTTTCCAAGATATAACAAATACAATTTTCTCCTCTGTGTATTTTGGCTTCCTGTAGCAAAACACAACCCTCTTGTAGCATTTTAGGATAGTAAGGGAAATGAATGGGAAAAGTTTGGGAATGATGAGTGGATAGTGGAAATAGATGAGGGTGATGGATTTTCATGGAATTTTTACTTTTAGAGCATCTGAGCAAAGGAGGAGAAAGTTCAAGTTTGACTTTCTTTGACTAGTATTTTGATTAATTGTTTCCCTTTTGGTGCTAAAGTGTTCATGTTGCTTGTAAAGGTTGGAGAGCACCTACATTAATTAGAGAGAGATACATGGAGCAAAGATTTTTTCTTCTTTTTCTTTTTTTCTTTTAGGCCTACTATTTGCCTCGATGATGTTTTCAACTAGTAGGTCTGCCTAGGCACCCCAAAGGAAGTTTTCACCTAGGATATTTTCTTTTTCTCCTTTTTATCTTTTTTTCCATCCCATTGACCTCGTCATTGAGGTTTTCAATAAATGACCCAATCTTAGGCACCTCAAATGAGGTTTTCACTTATTATTTTATTTTTTCCTCATTTTTTATTTTATTTATTTTATTTTTCTTTCCTACTCTACTTGAAAAAAAAATCCCTTTGAAGTATAGGAATGCTTCCGATGGAGCCATTTCTACATCAAGATGAGAGATAAATTGATGTGTAGGCTTGAAATATATGATCTAACATGTACCTAAAATTCAGAGACCAAATTATTTGACTTTGATGATATCAAGTATTGTTGAAGGAGAGAGTGATGCTCCATCTTGTTTATTTTCTAGAACTAAAACTTAATATAAATTTCATGCCCTTGGTTCGCTTGTTGGTATGGATCATTCTTAATGTACTCTTCTACCATTAAAAATTAAAATACTCTTCCTTTTGATGATTATTCTCTTGAACACATGGAGGATCTGATGGTGAACATGATGGAACTCTCTCAATCCCTAATTTTGATGTCTACTCTTCATCAAGTGTAGCCCATGATTCTTTGGTCTTCTCATTTAAATATTGTTTTTCCAAATGTTTTCCTTCAATGACATCAAAAGAATATCCTTTCTACAATTCTCTTCCTGAGCTAAGATGAATACCATTGATATAAAGTGGGTATCTTAGGAAGTGTTGTACCTCAACATTGTAAGTGGGATGAGCTACTTCCTTATGTGGGTTTGGAAATGGTGGTATAGGGAGTTGAGTGGGAGTGGATCTTTGAGATGGATGTGGTTGAGGTTGTGGTTGTGGCAAGGTGGATAGTAGGGATAACATGGCGTTTAGTATGAAGGATATTGAGGAAAATATTGAGGATATTTTGGATTTCTTCCATAAGGTCCTTGCCAACATTTTTGCCAAAATTGGTTTTGGGGTTGAGATGGCCAAGGTTTCAAAGGAAAGGGTGTGTTTCAATTACCTTGAGATGGATGTGCATAAGTTTGAAATTCTGAATTAGATTATTGCATCATACCAGATTAACTAGGCTACCATGGTCCTCTTGGAGCTACATAACGTATCTGATTTGGTGATTGACTTGCTCCATTGTCCACTTGGTAAACTTCCTCCAACCTTGGTAATGATGGAAAATATTTAACATCATATTATTTTGCATGGACAACACAAATATCAACTTCTTATTTTTCCTCATCTTTCATTCACATTTGTACTTGTTTGGTTAGATTGCTAAGAATTTATGTTTTAAAGTCATTAAACAAATTTCCAAGTTTAGTTTGACTTACCGATCTTGATGCTGATTTAATTACTTCCACCCTTCCTCTTGATATGTGTTCTCATGTTTCACGAATTTCATCAAATGATAATTGATATACATCACCTCTACTCATGATATAAAGGAGATCAATCCACTCATCCCTAATTGTTTTAAGTAAGATGGTTTATAGTGTGTTAGATTTAAAATGATGTATTTTTTTCTCTTAACATTCTACATGAACCTCTCTATTAGATCCTCAAGGCTCTCAAATTATTTTTATTCATTCTAAATATTTTTTCTTTAAGATCGTGATCTTTGTATTTTTCTATAAATATTTTGCATATCATTCCATGATCTTGTTGAATTAGTCCCTAAACTCATGAACCATTTAAGAGCTCTATCCCTCAATGTTGCCAGAAACAATCTCAACTTTTGAGTGTTTAGTATGTAACCTTAATATATAGAAAGGATTTAAAATTCAAAGAGAAAGGTTTCCAGATCCTCTGAGCTCATACAATGGAAGTTGGGAAGGAATGATGGAGGGATGTTCTTCATATGAACATTGACATCAGTATCTTGAATGAGAAATCCAAGAGGATCTTCTACATTGTCATGATTTCCATCCATTTATTCAAACTTCCCTGCCACCTCTTCTTCTTCTACCTACAAAAGTGGATGGTGTTGTGTATCTTACAAGATAATGTGATCAAATGGGGGGGTTGGTGTTGGGTAAATATTCTTCTTTGTTTAAAATAAGATAAAATTGAATTAGAATGTTAATTCAATGCAATATGCCTAACACAAAGTTTATGTGTTTTTGCAGAAAGTAAAAGAAATGAATCAAATAGGGAAGAAAAAAATGCATACTTTGTCACCTACCTGGAAACAATGCTAAAAGGTGATGAGCTTCAGTATTGCAACAAGAATGTTGCAACTCCAAAGGCTACCAACTTTAATTATCAACCTGGGGTTCCTACAAACTTAAGAGGTATCGACACTATATGTGCAACATATGATGTGTCCTTCTTTCACTGCCATGATGTAATGGAGTGAATGTAATGAAATCAAATGTTAAACTAATTGCATAAATGGAAATGCTACATTGGAAAGAAATTAATCCTAGGCAAGAACAATAATTTGTAATTGAAATCCTAAGAGCATGAATTCAAATAAATAGGCCTAATATATTTTTTAAAAAGGCATGTCCTAGTTGGTGTTTTATTCTTCCTCAATCATGGATTTAGAGCCTATGATTTCTGATTCAAACATACCAGACAAAAACCAAGTTTTTTAAACAAATCTAGTCAAGTTTACACGTGCAAGAGGAGTGCTACATGAAGTTACAGGTTTGCTATAGGAAGTTATAATTCACCGAATGACAAAGTAAATCAAATAAAAATGGGATGGGATGAATTTTATTATTGAATATGATTTCTTAGGTCTCCATTCCAAGTGGAATCACTGAAAGATAACCCTTTTAACATGTGCTAACAAATAACAGAAAATTACTAGTCTAAAATCTAGAAATTCGAGAGTTAGTGAGACAGTTAATCTATAAAATCCCTAACCTAGTAAATCGAAAATGAAATAGGGTAATTTTTTTTATTAAATTGAATTTTTCATGACCTAATAAAAGTGGAATAAACCCAAATGAAGCTCATTAGCATGTTCCAAAAAATCGCAGTAAATAACTACTATTTGTTATAAGGGACTTCGAGAAATTTTAGATTTGTGATTAGGGAAACTAATCCAACTAGCTCAATGATTAATATGACCTTCCAAATATGTTCCAAGGATGAAATCATGCTTTTTATCTTTCAAAATAACTCACTTCAACCATTTAACCCAATCTTACAACAAGAAATCATCAATACTAAATGTAGAAATAGGAAAAGCAAGAATAAGAGATGCATATGAATAAGAAGTGAAAAGAAGAAAATTAAATTATAAAAAAGGGATTTGAGGCTCTTGGGATGGGAAGCCCAAGTATAATGATATTTATATGAAGGAGAAAAATATTTAGAAGCTAAAAATGGCACCAGTATTCATTATTTGAATCAATCTAAGTACATCCCTGGTAGAAATGAAAGTGACGCTGCAAAAATACAAGTTTTCTCCATAAGAAGACTAAGAAAAACCAAACCCTAGAGGAAAATTCAAATTGGTACTTATACAAAATGATGAGGAAACATTTTCCTTGAAAGGAGGAAGCTTTCCCTTTCAAAATCCATCAAATAGTGGATCTAGTTCCCAACACTAGGAATGTGCATTAAATGACAGGGAACACATTCCTAGATTTTCTCTATCATTGGAGCTCTAGAATTTGTGAAATAATTTCATAATATATTGTTGATTTATTCTCCAATATTCATCCTCTTGCAGTTGGGAGAAAGTCCCTAAATTATCTCTTCCTCTAAAGCTTCATAATATGCTCAATATTCTCACAATATTCTACAAAAATATATAATATTAAGTACAAATATGCAATTATATATAAACCTTCCTAATGAACATATTAAACCTAAAAAAACATTATTAAGTGTAGAAGGAGAGTTTTAATATAGAATTCATGTGCCTAAGAATGGTTACATGGGCATGAATTTTTGTATAATTTGTACGCCGATCATTTTCCAGTGGAGAGGGAATAGCCCGAGAGATTGTAGGTGTAGAGAAGCAGGTGTGCTACCTAGGTGCAAGGATGATGGGGGATGTGAGACTATTGGTTAGAGGCTGATAAGGTTTGGTATGAGTGCCTAGAGGTTATCTGGAGACGCTCAAGGGTACCAATAACTCCTATAGCAATATTTATCTAAACATTAGCCATATGAGTTAGACACCCTAGAGGTAGTGCCACAACCTGAGGGGTTGTAGGTGTAGAGAAGGAGGTGCACTACTAAGGTGTAGTTCTAATGGCTAGTGATAATAAAATATGTTTTTAAATTTTCTCCCTCATGTATTGTGTTAAAAATTTAGTAACTTACCATGCAAAAATAACTTCCATAGATCATAGTGAGGTGTTAAAGTTTTGGTAAGTGGCGTCATAATGATTTCATCATGAAAACATGTTGACTTGGAGTGCCACATCAATTATCCATGTTAGATACCATGTTAGAGTTATCCCTACATCCTGGAAAATGTGGCTCCACTATGGCCACTTACTTGTCCATTGAATCCCATGCTTCATTATGCACTCACGCCAACAATGAAAAACTTCCTTTAGAAAACTAGTAGTAATGCCACCATCCCCTACCTAGCCCCATGTGATAGTTTGGAACTTTGGGTGGGGGGAATGTAATAGATATAATTTTTTTATCTGTTTTGAGTGACTTGGGATCAGATCCCCCCCTTCCTTGTTAAAAATTGACATGTGGGGGAGGTATGTTCCATGCATACACCATTATATATAACACTTCAACAAATCTAAATTGATTCAATACCATGAATTGCACTTGTTTATATGCATTGATTTTCTTGGTGTATTCCAATGTTTTAAAACTTTTATTGAAGTCTCAAAATAGTTCAATATTAAATCCCCACCACATGAACTTTAATTAAATAACTTTGTAAACACGGTGAGGGAAACCAGGGGATGGAATTATAGTTGGAAGACTAATGAACTCCCTCCTCCACACCAACATGCCAAACAATCCCCCCCCGCCCCCCACACCAAAATAAAAATAATACATATATTTCTATGTATAGTTAAAATTCCATTTCCATGCTTTAAATACTATCCAATATATTGTTTTTGAAATTTTCACTTTTTTCAACCCCTTATATGAATAGACATGTTAATATATTGTCCATATGTCCATCCCGTGAATTCCCTATGTCAAAGCCCCAACTTATGGGTGGACCGCTATTGTGAGAGTGAATAATGTGGTCTATGGCTAGGTGGAATGTCTAGGGTATGTAGTTGGTAACAATAACAATATAAGTGCTTCCCTGGTTTTCAATTCACAATTGTCATTTATGAAAATATATGCCTCTATATGAGTTATTGGATTTTAAATTACATTCAGAAATGCATAACACCCATATAGAAAATTAAATAAAATAAAATTTCATGAGAAAATGGGTTACAATAATAAAATGCACTATGATGTGCCTTAGAAGAAGGTTGCAATGCGCCAACGAGCGACCAAGGACATATTATATTATACACATCATATAGTATGATAACATGCATTTAGTCATGCATGAACAAAGTTGAGTTATAGTAAATGGGGTATTTGAAAGCCATAATTATACCTGATTAGAGTAGTTAGAATGTACTAAATTGTGGTGATGGATCTTAGTGAGAATAATTATCCATGATACTAGAGGTATTTTGAAAGACAAGAAAAGGAAATTGTAATGCCCCACTTAAATATTATCCTACAAATTTTGTTAATGTTTACATTATCTGAAAATATTGAGAAATATTGGTCTAATATAAAATTCATGATTTCCATTATTCAAATTCCCCACTTACCTTCTAAAATTGAATATTAGGCAGGATATGGTCTCCTTCCATTATTTCGAATAATATATGTATTCATTTCACATTCCCCAATGTACCCTCACATTTACTTGGGAGAAGGCATGGTCCTCTCCAACTCA
>APFE030477109.1:0-16775 GCA_000404065.3 Pinus taeda | reverse complement strand
GTTTTACTCCCTTTCAACTGGTTTACAGGTTGGAATCTATTTTTCTTGTAGAATGTGAAATTCCTTCCCTTAAACTGGATATTGAACTTCTTCTTAAGACTTCTAGTCTCGAAGAACATCTTGATGAGTAGCATCGAGATGCTGCCACAATAAAGGAAGATCATAAAAAGGGGCTAAAAACTCAATACGATAAAGTTGTCTATCCTAGAAATTTTTTCTGAATGCGACCTTGTCTTTCTACAATCAAGACAAATATGCCTTGGGGGTAGGCAAGTTTAAATATATGTGGTATGGTACCTTCATTGTCAAGCGAGCTTTGAAAAAGGGAGCTTATGAATTGATTGATTTTGAAGGAAACAAGTTGGCAAAGCCTAGAAATGGGCTCTACCTTAAGAAGTACTTTGCTTAGGCTTCGGTCGAGCATTTACTTGTTTGTATATATTGCATGATTGTACAGATCTATCTATCGGTTTTAGTGATGTCGATATTTTTTTATCTACTTTAGCAGGTATTAATGGATGATTTGATATATCTAGGGTTTGTCGACGGTGCCAGTAGACACACCCGGAACATTGATTCCGCGGCTTGGGTGGTTTATTATCCATCTGCCCAATTGATGGTTTCAAGAGGAGTATATATCAGTCCTGCTTCAAATAATATTATCGAATATATTGTTTTTATTAATTTACTATCTTAGGTGATATCTCTTGATATTGATTCATTAGTAGTTTATTTGGATTCACAACTAGTGGCATCTCAACTGAATAACATCTATCAGGTACGAGATCCTTATTTGTATCGCCAATTTATGAGAGTGCGTTTATTGCAAAGATCATTTGTTTACATCACATTTGTTCTCATTCCATGATCATAAAATTCCTTAGCATATTCTATTGCTAATCAAGCATTGGATTGGCATATAAATCATTCATCACATTAAAACATCAAAAATAATCGAAGTATCATATGTATATATGATCATCATAAAACCGTGTATATAAATAGAGTTTTTGTGTCCAAAATAATATACAAAATTGGGACAAAATTCCCTACAAAATCTGGGCTTATGCCCATCATCACGTCTAATCACAAAAAGATTTTATCATCTATATAACGATCCTACTTAGGATGAGCAGCTAGAAAGAAAATGACAGCATTAGCCACCCACCGAAATAGTCGCACCCAGTCCTGTGGTACTCCCGCAACGCATCGCTGCATCTCCTCTAGTAAGTCCTCTATGGCCACCATGGATACTTGGTGAGTCAATCTCACCAATTTTCTTTGGACTGCATGGAGGACTCTCTCAGTCTCAGCTACAGCCCGTTCAACATCCCTTCCACGACGCCTATGTTGAGGAAGTCCATCAGGTCTCACTGGTCCCACATCTGAACATGATCAATAATTTTGTAAGTTTCTTGTCTCATCACAAATATATTTAATTCATTTATATTGAAAATCCAAAAGATCTTAAAATTCAAAAATTTAAAAATCATTTGTACCTATGGCCCCCCATGTTGCGTTTGGTGGAAATACTAGATTCAGGTCTCCTCGGAAATCCATTCTGCAATAAGGGTAGTCTTCGAATGCAATGACCTGTTGTTCCCACCAAAGGAAAAACTCATCATCAAAAGTCATCCTAGGGACCTCACCTCCCCCTAGGCGTTTCATCAAGTTAGCCCACCTACCCATCCGTGGATCTCTCAAGCTACTGATGGTGGATAGTACCTTGGGACGAAGCCGAGGTACTCTCTCAAAAAAGAAAGAACATAAGGCAGTTCCTTATCCAAACTTCTTTGCCTGACCCTTCTGGACGGAAGTGAGTTGTTTCTTCATGTTGGTTAGCAGAGGTGTACACCAATCAAATATTGTAGTGAGACAATCCACTGCAAGGCTCATTGAAACACATGAATCCTGATGTAGAGAAACAGGGCCGTTTACCCTGGCTATGGTAAATTGTAGGATTCTCAATGATAAACTCTCTACATACTTGATTGGAATCTAACTTCCAACCTTTTTGGGGTTGCCATGACACTATATATGGACGTAGTCTTCTACACTGAGACTACCTCTTGTCCTTCCAGTTGAGTGCACTCTCTCTCCCCTTTGGGAAAGCCCTGTAATGAAATAAATGTCTTCTATCTCCATCCTTAGGGGCATCTGATCAATCACGAATACATCTTCGTCTGCACTCCAGTAATGAATTAGCAACTCAACCAATCGAGTATTCTCCTTCTTGTTTGGCATTTTGAATAATTTTAACAAACCACATCCTCTCAAGGCATCTAATGCATTTTGATCCTCCTTCACTTGGTTATCAATGGCATTGTGCTCTCTTTCACGCTAGGTAATTGTCATCTATTTTGAATCAGATCAGTGAAAACTCTAATGAACATGAAAAATAACTTGAAATCCTGCAGTTAAAGGATAATGTGATACCAAGAGGTTTGGTTCCACTTGAAGAATTATCTGATTTTGATGATGTGGCTCAAAATCCCAAAATGCAACCTACTAGAATTGAAGTGGAAGATTGTAACATAGGGACTAAAGACAAAATAAAGATTGTGAATCTTTCTAAGTCATTACCTTTGAAAGAGAAGTAGAAGTACATGGATTTGATGAGAGAATACTCTGATGTTTTTGCATGGGGATACGAGGATTTGAAGGCCTATGACAAGAGTATCATTCAACATATTATTCCTATTAAAGAAGGTAAAAAACATTTCAAGCAAATTCTAAGGAGAGAGAACCTTGTTTTGTTTTCCTTAATTGAGAAATAGGTAAGGAAGCTTTTTGATGCCAAGATTATTGTACCTTTGATATTTTCTAAATGGTTATCAAATCAGTACT
The DNA here is from genome assembly GCA_000404065.3 of Pinus taeda. Lineage (NCBI taxonomy): Eukaryota > Viridiplantae > Streptophyta > Pinopsida > Pinales > Pinaceae > Pinus > Pinus taeda. The sequence goes on along the minus strand of APFE030477109.1, from coordinate 13,928 downwards.
AGTGAGAAAGAAGACTGGAGAGATAAGGTTATGTGTGGACTTTCACAACCTCAATAAGGTTTCTCTCAAAGACAATTACCATTTTTTGAAGATGGATCATATATTGCAATGGGTAGTTGGGTCTAGCATAATTTCATTGCTTTATGGATTCTCAGGGTACAACCATATTTTAGTGCATCCAGATGATCAGGAAAAAACAACCTTCACAACACTATGGGGGACATTTATGTATGTGAAGATGCGTTTTGGGCTTATGAATACAGGGGCAACATTTCAGAGGACTATGGAAATTTCTTTTGCAGATGAGAAGGATATATTCATAGTGATATATCTCGATGGCATCACTATGTTTTCTAAGTTTATTGAATATCATTTGCAACGCTTGAAAATTGTCCTCGAAAAATGTAGAAAATTTGGTATCTTGTTGAACCCAAAGAAGTCTCTCTTTGGTATGGAAGAAGGTAAGCTAGTTGGACATATAATTTCCAAATATGGTATTATAATTGGACCAAGTATAATTGAAGCTATCTAAAAGGTTGATATCCCAACAAACAAAAAATAAGTAAAGTCTTTCTTTGGCAGGATTGTTTTTTTAAGGAGGTTTATTCTGAATTTGGCTGAAATTTTAAGAGTTTTTACCAATATGTTGAGGAAAGACAGTGAAATCAAGTGGACTGACAAAGCAAAAATATCTTTCAATGAGGTGAAATCACCTTTAACCCACGCTCTTGTTTTGGCTAGTCCTTACTACACCAAAGATTTCATTATTTTCTCTTTTGCCTTGAAGCACACTATTGCAATAACACTAATGTAGAAAAACCAAGAGAGTCATGAGCAACCCATATCTTTTTCCAATATGCGGTTGAGATTCTTCTTTGAAATATAATATTATGGAAAATAATTCCTTTTCCTTGGTGAAAACTTTAAAATTTTTCAGAGTGTACATTTAATGTTCTCACATCATTGCTTTTGTTCCTAGTGATGTGGTTAAGGATATACTCACTCAAACTAACCCAAAAGGAAAGAGAGGTAAGTGAGTAGTTTTTATTTTGGAGTATGATGTTGAGATTAGGCCCACAAAACTTATTAAAAGTCAGGGATTAGCCAAATTGATGGTTGAATCAAATTTACATGCATTAGATATAAATTTCATTGTTTCTCAAGACAATATAGAAGAAGTAGTCCAACATGTACCAGAAAGGTTTATTTCTTCCCCTTGGTATACATATATCATCTATGTTCTGCAACATTTACAAGCTCCACCTATTTTGACTAAAAAAACGAGAGGTTTCTTAAATTAAAGATTGTTAAATTTTGTATTCTAAATCAGGCTTTGTATTGGAAAGATTAAGGAGGAATATTTCTAAATTGTTTATTAGAGGATGAGGCAGATAAGAAAATGTAAGAGTTTCATAAAGGTGACTGTGGAGGCCATCTTTTCTAGAAGACCACAACAAACAAAATCTTAAAAGTTGTTTTTTACTGGCCCACGTTGTTTGTTGATGTGCACAAAAGGGTCTCTAATTGTCATTAATATCAAGTATTTGAAGGGAAAAAGAAGCTTTTACCTTTTCCTCTAAAGCCTATTTCAGTAGAAGTACCTTTTCAACAATGGGGTTTGGACTTCATCAGGGAGATTCATCCAAGTTCTTCAGCTCAACATAAGTGGGTTTTAACAGCTACAGATCACTTCACCAAATGGATAGAAGGAGTTCCAACTAGGCAGGCCACAGACTCAATAATTATCCAATTCATGGAAGGTAATATTCTTTCTAGGTTTGGTCATTCTCATAATATCAGCACTGGTAATGTTGCTGCATTTAAATCTAAAAAGATGATTGATTTTTGCAATAAGTATCATGTAGTCCTTGGACATTATACTGCCTATTATCCACAAGGCAATGGCTTAGTGGAGTCTTCTAACAAGAGTTTAGTCAGTATCATTAAAAGTTGTTATAGGAGAACAAAAAGTCATGACACAAAAAGTTGATAAATTCTCTATGGGCAGACAGGGTAAGCACTGAAAAATCTATTGGAATGTCACCTTTCCAATTGTTTTATGGAGTGGATTTGTTTTCCTACTTCCCTTGGGATTCTAGTGTTAATATTATTGCAAAAATTAGAAGTAGAAACAAATGATGTGCAAAGAAGGATAAATCAAATGGTGCAATTGCATAAGACCAAAGAATAATTCTATAACAACAGTTAGTAATCCAAGATAAGATCAAAAGGATTCATGATAAGAGGGTGAAAGCTAATGATTTTTAGCTTGATGACCTTGTGTTAAAATGGGACAACATAAATGAGGAGAAGGGAAAACATGGAAAAAATGATATTTTTGGAAGGGGGCTTACAATATTGAATCTTTCCGTGGGACCAATGCATTTCTGTTGAAGGATCTAATAGGAGAACTAATTGCAGGAGGGTCTGTTAATGGCGGGTTACTCAAACATTACTTCACCTAAGTTCAGTTGGTTTCAAACATAACACTGTATATATAATTTTATCTTTTCAAGTACTATTGGTGTGGATGGTTGTCATAAAAATTTGAAGCCGAAAGTGAAGGCCCTAAGTTTCTAATGAGTTGCTATCATATGTAATGGAATTTTAGTCAGTCATGTCAGTTTTAGTTGATTGAGGGTCAAATAAGCACCCAAATGAAAATGATAAGGCTACTAGTCCACAATGTTCTTGGCACCTCACAGGGAGGATGCCATCACCATTGGAGCCACTGTTAGGGTCTTATAAATATAGTGCTCCAGGTATGATTATCTAGCTATTTATCCTTAGGAATGTTGTAACTTCTTTTTACTTTAGTTGTTTTTTATCCTTATGAAAAAAGAAAAAATAATAAAAAATAGAAAAAGAAAATAAAAGAAAAAGAAAAATAGAAAAATCATAAAAACAGAAAAGAATGAAAAAGAATGAATAAAATGGATAAATAAAATAAAAATAAAAAAGAAATCCCCAAAAGGGTGAGCTAGTTAAAATTCCTCTTTAGTTTTTTATTATGCTTAATTTTGATTAATTATCAAAAGATTTGATTAAGGTTGCAAATAAAGGGAGATGTGATGTTTTTTCACCTTTTGATAAAATGATGATGTAATTGAACGGACGCGATTTTCCCCAATCGGATCAACGATGGAGGACGATGTCCCCCCCCCCCTCACCCCGAGATTTCAGAACTTAACGAGGGAGGGGGGGTGTCCGAAATATGGTTTTGTGGAAACCGTTTAAACCCACGTGGTGGCTCTATGGAAACTTCGAGACCCTCCTTGTTATTCACCCTCCCTCTCGCTTTAAAAACCTCGCATCACCCTACATTAGTCCCTTTTTCCATTTCATTTTATATGTGCAATTTTGACCTGAAGATTTTCAAGTGCACCAACACCCTCTACAGTAGCATATTCCTTATGTCATCAATCAAATATAGTTTGGTAACACAATTCCCATAGCCTCCATTACAGTCAAAGAAGGCATCTCCTAAATGAAAAGTGAAAATTGTTGTTGAAATTCTTCTATTACCATCTTTTTATAACTTAGATGAATTTCCCTTGGTCAACACACAGTAAAAAATAGTGGAAACCCAATGTGAAGTCAACTTGTATAAGCTTCATAACTGGGCAAATAAAAAATTCTTAGATAATAGTGATGAGTTGAGTATCTAGGAGTCATTCGTACCTCAATTCATTTTCCCCCTACTAACACTCAGGTTGTCCCTTGGCTCCTTAAGGGATAGGGCCGAGGTAACCACTAACCAATCTTTGGACTGTAGGTTCTAGCCCACCTGCAATCAGAGAGGGCTCTCTCTTTATGATTTAGCTTTGTTGATGATGATTTTAGGCTAGCTATTGGGTTCAAGGGGTTTTGATTTTTTTTGTTTGGATGGAAGAAGGTATTATCTTCAAGCAGAGAGGCGAGGGATAGGGTGATAAGTTTTCAACCATTGGGCATGGAGTCACGGGTTAAGGCTTGCTGTTGCGTTTTCTTGGTCACAAGAGGATTGCAGAGCGGGATAGCTACAAATGGAACAATACCAATTTTCTGAAATAGATGGGATGAAGGTCAGAGGTGAAAGGCAATTAAGAATCTTTCATCAGCTAACAAAGAGGGAGGTGGATGAATGGTTATCTAGGAGCAATTAAGAATTCCTAACAAACATTCATATGTGAAAGAAACAGTGTAAACATGATCATTTAAGTATGCATATTCATAACTATTCCTGATGAAAACATGTAGAAATCACAGAAATTGAGCATAGGGTGCTGACAAGCAAATCCTAAACTATTCTTTCTTTCTGTAATTTAGATGATGGAACACAGATGGTAAAACAAACATAAAGACTAAACAGAGGTAAGAAACACTTATTGGACCATATAGAAGCACAGGAATTCTGCAGTCACTCTTCAGCCAATTATAGACAACAGACAGTTTCAAAATCCATGCCTTCCAGCAGTCTTTGATTATAGAAACTTTCACAGCATACAGCGCGAGTCTTTACTTAGGAAAATTTATCAATCAACCAACCAACCCTTAATACATTGTTCAGGGCTTCTTTTATAGAGCAAATATCTTAAAACATTTATTACATCGACCTAAATAGGTCTGCGGGAAAAACTTTCTAAACCTAAATTGTGCTAAAATTTAATGTCAAAAATATCTATTGAGCTCTGCCAGAGGCAGCTGGATCAGAATGAGTTTAATGTGGTCTTTGGTGGCTTGATGCAGTGCTTCTGCAGTAACTGTGCTTTGGGTTTTGATCCATCGATCTGTATGTGAGTTAATGTGCAGACTCTGTGATTTGAGAACTTTAAGTGGCTTCACCGTTTTCTTTGACTTTGATGGAGGCTTTCAATTTTCACCTACTTCGGGCCGCTGATAAGATCTTCACTGATACTCTTCGCCGCAACACTGATACTCTTTGATGCTTAAACGGGACGTTCTCTCTCTTTCTTTGGATACGTTAAAACTGCAAAAATCGGGCCTTTTCTGCTCTTTTTGGCGCAAAACGGATGAGAAATCAAAAGATTCCCTCTATTTTTTAATCTGGGCTTCCTAAGCTGTGATTTTGCCTTCGCGCCCTTTTCTGGTGGGTGACGTCAGCGGTGGGTCCTGGTACGGTGGATGACGTCAGCATGACATCAGCGGGGTGACGTTGCAGGGTGATGTGGCAATGATATGGTCGGCAGGGCGCCTCATATGTTACTGCGATGCGATATACTTCTCTTGATGCGATCGCAATATCACATCGGCGGAAAAGGAGACGGTATTTATTTTGGAAACGCGATGCTTGCAACCGTCGATTGCCAATATAGCGATATCGCATCGGGCCAAAAGGGGAAGGGGCACACATATGTGGTATACAATATTGCGATATGTTGATCGCGAGATGGCATCAGTGGAGCATTCATCGGGGAGGAAAACGGGCAAGTTTACCATTGAGACCTCCAACTGCGATATCGCATCGGAAGGGGATCCAAAGGGATCAGAAGAATGTTTGGGAAATTGGAAAAGTTTATTGCGGGGGGAAGACGGGTATGTATGTTTTTGAAGATTATTTGAGGCCTCGGAAGGGGTCCGATAACCTAAAACAAAGGATTTTCATGCTTTGGAAGGAGTCCATTGCATTAGAAGGTGGTTTAAAGGGGCAGCATGAGGGTTCTTGCTAAGTTTCAGATAAACTGAGCAATTCCCGAGTATACTTATGGTTATTTTCAACCAGAGGGAGGGGATAAGTATATAGGGGAGTTATTAATTTTTAGTAGGGGAAAGGAAAATAGATAGGGAGCTATACAGTAGAGTTAGTAGTTAATATGACAAGTGATAGGAAGTGCCAAGTATGTCAATCTTAGGCTATTTAGGGGAAAATTGTCCATAAAGGGAATGACCATTCCTTGAGTAAAGCAGGTCTTTACCAAGGAAAATTAATATGAAAATGATGAAACTAAGAGATATCAAGCAGATCTTGACCTCTTTGAGGAAGTTAGTGAATGATTCAGGGAATAAGGAAGAAGGGGGAGGTTAGTCATGCCTCGCTTGAGCTCCTCCATATGAAACTGCCTGATGATTGTGCCCTGAATAGATATAACACTTGAAAATATGAAATTGATCACCAATCAATGTTCTGCAACCTCAACACTACCTACCCGGCCTACTTTCCTAACATTTTTTCTTCTTTTTGGTTTGGGGGCACTTAGACTTGCAGACCCAGCTTTTCAACCTTTTCTTTTTCTGTCTTCCTATCTACAAACTGTCCTTATCTCTTCCAAGGGCCCAGATTAAGCAGTTGGGCTCCTTAATTCTCTACCTGTCTAAGGATCTGCCAAGATTAAGCTTTTTGGACAGATATTCATTCTCTATATTCTAAAACAGGAAATTGAAACCTAGGGAGGCCAAGATTAAGCTGTTTGGACCTCCCTTTAACTGAACCTTATACAAAAATGGAATAACTCATCAAAAATTGGAATGTAGCGGTGAAAGTTGAACTGGCACACTCTCTTGGCATCCTTTTTTGGCCTCTGTAGCAAATATGGAACACTGCCGTATGCAAAGTATGACATATGTCAATCATGAACTATGAGTAACCTGCTGCAGCAGGAGGCTAATAGTGGCTCCACTTGGGGATGGCTTCTCCTTGTGAAAAGCCAAGAACAGCAGGTTAGACTGCCTGGATCTTCTATTGTTGTTGGGCATCGAAACTTCTTAGCGTTGACTGTTAGATTGATTTTGAATCTTTGGACTGAGAACAACACTTTCTCTCAACTGATTTGCTTGTGAATTATGTAGCACCGCCTGCTTTCTTCTGCGTGCTCTATCACCTGAACTGTTATATATAAACATAAAAATAAAGAGCTGATATATACATCATTTATGTACAGAAATAACCCCGCCTGGTTTTGTCAATCAAAAGGGATCATGGTAATGTTTCAACATTCGGCCATTGAAAGGGATTTCTTCAGCTGTGCTATCATCTACAGATTTGAGAAAATAGGTGTTATTTCCCTGCACAGCGCTGATAATGTAGGGACCTTTCCAAAGAAAATCAAATTTGCCATGTTTCCCTTTGTCCTCTCTCCGTGAATCCCGCCTTAGAACTTTGTTTCCTATGAAGAAATCTTCGGCTTTTGTTCTTTTATCAAACATCTTTTTCATCTTCTCTTGTAGAACCTGGGTTCTGTGATATACTTCTTCTCTTGTTTGCTGCAAGTGAATTGTTTGATTGATCCTTCTCTGGATGTCATTAGGTTCTGCTTGTATTTCCTGCAGCAATTTGATCACCGGTATCCCAAGATATTAAGGGAAAACAGCTTCCAGACCATATACCAATTCATATGGACTTGTACCAATAGATCTTTTGGTGGTCAATCTATCTGCCCACAGTGCATTTACCAGCTTTTTGTGCCAATTCTTTTTGTTCTCCTCCAAGATCTTCTTTATGATATTGATGAGGCTTTTGTTTGAGGACTCAGCTAGGCCATTGCCTTGAGGGTAATAGGTTGTGGAATGACCTAGGGTAATATGATATTTGTGACAAAAATTGATCATTAATTTGGATTTAAAGGCGGCTGCATTATCTGTGATGATCTTTTCTGGGCAGCCAAATCTGGACAAGATATTGGTTTCTAGGAATTGCATAATGATGGAGTCATTTGCTTGCCTACAAGGTATGGCTTCTATCCATTTAGTAAAATAATTTGTGGCTGTCAAAATCCATCTGTGCTGACCAGAAGATGAAGGGTGGATTTCCCCAATGAAGTCTAAACCCCATTGTTGAAATGGTTTTTCAGTTGAAATAGGCTTGAGGGGTAAGGGTAGCAACTTTTTCTTTCCTTCAAAGATTTGGCATTTATGACATGACATTACAAACTTTTTTACATCAGCAAACAGGGAGGGCCAATAAAATCCAGCCCTTAGGATTTTATCAGCTGTTGATTTCCAATATAAGTGCCCTCCGCAATCTCCTGCATGAAATTCTTTAAGAACTTTATCAGTTTCATCTGAAGTTAGGCAATTAAGCAAAATACCTTCATGCTTTTTCGAAAACAATACATTATCTATGATACAAAACTTTGAAGCTTTCATTTTCAAAAATATTTTTTTGGTTTTGGATAACCCTGGAGGAGCTTGCAAGTTTAACAATACAAAACATATGTCAGTATACCAAGGTGATTGTAAGAAGGCTTGATTGATCTGTGGAGTCGCCATCTCCTGTTCGTTATCCAGTTCATTGATATCAAGGGCTTGGAAGTTGGTTTCAGTCATTAGTTTAGCTAGCCCTTGTCCTTTTATGAGTTTTGTTGGCTTTATCTTTATGTCGTATTCTAAAATGTTGGCTATCCATTTGCCCCTTTTACCTTCAATTCCCTGTTGAGTTAAAATGTCTTTGACCACTGCATTGGGAACCTAGGCAATTATGTGAGAGAACAAGATATAAACTCTGAAATCCTTTATGGCCTTAACGAGGGCATATGCTTGCTTTTCCATGATCTGATATTTAAGTGGGGCATCTCTAAGGGCTCTGCTGAAAAAAGCAATGGGTTTCTCACATCCTGCGTCATCCTTTTGTAACAAGACAGCAGCAATTGTATGTTCAGATGCAAAGGAAAAAATTATAAAGTCTCTGTCAAATCTAGGACTTGTAAGAATAGGTGTTCTTGTCAAAGAATTTTTGATTTCCTCAAAGGCTTGCTTGGCTTCTACTGTCCATTTGACTTTGGAATCTTTTTTGAGCATGTTATTCAACAATCTTATTAGTTCGGCCAAGTTAGGAATGAATCTTCTTAGGAAATTGATCTTTCCTAGAAAATCTTGTACTTCTTTGATGTTTCTTGGATGAGGGACTTGCAGGATAGCTTGAATCCTATCAGGGTCAATTCTTATACCGTCTTTTGAGATTATATGACCTAGGAGTTTGCCTTCTTCTAGGCCAAATAGTGATTTCTTTGGGTTTAACGATATGCCATATTTTCTGCAAATTAAGAACACCTGTCTGAGATGTCTTAAATGTTCTTGGTCTGATTTTGAGAAAGCAGTGAGATCATCAAGGTATATGACTAAAAAGTCATGAATTTCCTTAGCGAAGGCTATGTCCATTGCCCTCTGAAATGTTGCTCCTCCGTTCTTGAGTCCAAAAGGCATTTTGACATATTTAAAGGTTCCCCACGGTGTGGTAAAAGCTATTTTATCTTGATCATTGGGGTGAACCAAAATTTGATTGAATCCTGAGAAACCATCCAATAATGAGATCCTGGAAGCTCCCACTACCCTCTGTAAGATGTGATCCATTTTTAGTAAAGGGTAGTGGTCTTTGAGAGAGACTTTGTTCAAATTTCTCAGGTCAACACAAAGTCTTATCTCCCTGATTTTCTTTCTTGTGGGTACGAGGTTTGATATCCATTCAGAAAATCTTATAGGTGCAATAATTTCGGCCTCGTACATTCATTTCACTTCCTTTTCAATTAGGGGGAGAAGGACAGGATTTACCCTTCTCAACTTTTGTTTAAAGGGTTTCTAGCTTTCTTTCAAGGGTATAGTATGTTGGATGACTGAAGTATCATAGGATTTGAGGTCCTCATAACTCCAGGCAAACACATCTTGAAACTCTTTAAAGAGTTCAATGTACTGCAACTTCTTGTCCGGAGGTAATGTTCTGGAAAGCTTTATCATCTTGGGATTTTCAGTGGTCCCAATGTTACACTCCTCAATTTCTGCGTTTAGGGGTTGCATCTTTGGCTTCCTGGGGATGTCATTTGAATCAAAAAGGTCTTCTAAAGGAGTTAGTCCTATGGGCAGGAAATTATCCTTTAGTTCAATTATTTCAGTTTCCTCTTCAATGATTTCACCAAATTCTGCTTGTTTTAGCTTCTGTAAATTGGCACTGTCAAAGGTTGTTGGATGCAACATCACGTATGTTGTTTCAGTTGATATACTAGTTTTCACGTTATCAGTTTGTTGCTGATCATCCCTAGTGCTTGTGTCAATGTTTATGTTTGAGAATTCTTCTTCCATAGTCAAAAAATTATTTATTTGTGTATCATTCTCAAACACTTGCCAATTTTTTACATTGTCTGGAACAGCAGGTCCGTGTCTAATCTCAACAGTGAAGTAATGGTTAGGCTCAAAAGGAATTTTGCAGGTGCTGGCAAAAGTTGCCAGACTATGTGCATGTAAGTTGTGATTTCTAGAAATTTTGGTGAGATGAAATTCTAAGAAGCTGCTAAGTAGCTCAGTGGCTGCTACCCTGTAATATCTTAGCCTTAGATCATTTGTAACAAAATTTCCCTTTATCTATTGTATAATTAAATCTGAATCACCTAAAATGGAAACTTTGGTCACTCCAAGACTCCTAAGGAGTTTGAGACCTAACAAAAGGGCCTCATATTCAACTACGTTGTTTGTACATCTTAAATTGAGCCTACATGCATGACCTTGAGCGTGGTTATTCTGTGTGTTGTGTATCCACACACCTGCCCCTGCTCCTAATTTATTCACTAACCCATCAAATTCTAAATACCATAAGATTTCCTGATCAATGCTTCTTTCAATAAGTTTACAAGTTTGTTCAGTGGGCAGGTCTAGCTTGTGTAACTCATGTGATATATTGGTTAGCTTTGTTGTGTTAATCACATCAATGATATTTTGATCTTGGGCACTAGACTATTCGTTTATGCTTTTTGTTTCACTTGTTTTTAGGAGCTTGACCTCAGTTTTGGGACATATATCATCATTGTATAAGATAAACAAGTCCATGTCCAAATGAATGGAGTAGATTGGGAAGTTTTGGGGCTTCTCTTGACTGTTGACCACATATTTCATCAATGTCTCTCGGTATAATCTCTTTGGCTGGCCAAAGACTGAAATCATGGTGTATGACATGTCTAACTGCAAAGATCCCTGGAGTTTGGCACCCCAAGACCTGGATAAAAGCATACCGTATTTGGGTGGAATGTCAACTACAACCACATCCATCAAAATTGTTTTAGCCGGATATTGGACTAGGGATACACAAAGATCCTTGATAAAGCCTAGACATCTTACCTGGCTGGAATCAAATGAAAACAAGTCTTTATAGGGCCTTGTGATGTCTAGATCAAGTCTTTCCATTACTGACTTGGGCATTAGATTATGGGAGGCACCTGAGTCAAACATGGCATTGTGTAGCACTTTGTTATGAATGTTTAAGCTCACATAAAATGGAGGGACACCTCCATCCACTAATTTGCCATTGACTTCTGAGCCAAAAATCAGTTCTGGTTGATCATCCAGAACATTAACTGCGTCCCTATTCTCTGGCAGTTGTAATGACCTATTGATTTGTTGTCTAAAGACCTCATGTTTGGCCAGTTCAGAGAGAGGAATGGCTATTTTAAGCTTGCCAATTTATGTTTCTAAGTTGAAAGGTTTTTCCATCTGAACTTTCATATTTTGAGTAACAAGTTTTTTTATTTCTGCGGAATTTTGGATGACCTTTTCCTGACGAAGTATATTGTTATGAGGTGAATCTGAGCTGTGATCGTTCTCTAGGGGTTTGTTCATGGGTTTTGTTGAAAGAAGGGGTGTAGATGAGGGATTTACTGAAGGTTGTACATCAGATACATCTTCCACTGTGACTTCCCTTTGGAGTTTTTTATCTGAGGATTCTGTTGAGACAGCTTTATCGCTGGGTTTCTTGGGCAGTTTGGCATGTGTTGGTTTGGTAGGTTCAATCACATCTATGGTTTTGCTTATTAATTTATATTGTTTATGTACCTCATAGATTGTTGTATCATACCCTTCTCTGAAGTCAAATGACTCACCCGATTTTATTTGAAATCGTTTGCATTCTTGGGCTTGATGGTCATCTTGTGATATGAATACTTGTTGTTCGCTGTCCAAACCCATTAGATTGATGTGGGGATCTTTTATTTGTTCATTAGAGGTTGAGGCCTCTGCATAGTTCTCTTGAAATGGAGGTCTGATATTCTGGTCAGAATCAGTCCTCCCAGCATTTAGGTTTTTTCTAAAATTAGGATTCCTAGTAGTGTTGCTTGTTTGTCCTTCCCAAGAGGACTTTCTTTCAATGGTTTCAACTCTATCTCCTAACCTGTTCATACCTTTGAGGATTGCATCTAGCTTTTCCTCGAAAGCTGAAGGTTCCTCTTTAAATGTTGTTCTTCTCTCAGTTCTAGCTCTGTTTCTTTTAGCAATCAGGTTTGCTTCCACACTGACCGCTACATTCTGCATGTCTGCTAGACTAGGGGGTGTGCTTTCTCTCAACTGATAGGCCATGTCTGAATCAAAACCATCGGGGAATTTGATCAGGGCCAAGTCAGGTGGGGGCCTTAGGTTCTAAGGAATGGTGTTATAGGCATTGTTAAATATAACACAATAGTCTTGGATTGTTTCTTGCGGACCCCGTTTTAGATTATCATATTCGGTTAGGATGTGTAAAGGGTCCTTCTTCTTTTCCCATATGTTTAAGAAGCTTTGGTATAAGGTGTCAGGATTGACTATAGAGTTTGTAGCTAATGACCTAAACCACGTCCTTACGTCACCAGTTAAACTTTGGACAAAAATTTTCATCCTTACATCTTCATCATCAATTTCGTAGTTCTCAAAATAGTCCTGCATTTTCTTGGTGTGTAGTTGGGTTGTATAAGAACCAGTACCATCAAAGTAAGTGATCTTACTTTGATAATCTTGGGGCATAGCCGCAGGTTTTGCAGGTAGATGCAAAGGAGCATATCTGTTAGCCATGTTAACAAGGATAAGTGGAACAACAGGGATATGTGGAACAAGTGGAACAACAGGGATAATAGGAGTAGCAGTGGTAGTATGAGGGGTATTTGTAGTGAATGGAGGAGTGTAAGAATTGCTTGGAGAAGTGGATGAGGGAGAAGGGGAATTTGGGTTTGACCGAAATAGAACTCTGACAGGGGTTGGAACACAGCTCGGTTGGACTGTTTCCTAACTTAAAGCAGTAGGGTCTTCTCGCTGCTCTTGTTTTCTAATGATCTTAGAAATCAAGTTCGGATTTTCAAAAGCAGTCGGGCAATTGGGGTCTGGATTTAACCTTGTATAGCGTGGATTTCTTTTGGGAGCCAGCTTCTGGTTTGTTTGAGAGTGTATTTGAAAGATTATCTGAGGATAGTCCCCAGTGGAGTCACCATTTATGTTAACCCTCAGGTTGTCCCTTGGCTCCTTAAGGGATACGGCCGAGGTAACCACTAACCAATCTTTGGACTACAGGTTCTAGCCCACCTGCAATCAGAGAGGGCTCTCTCTTTATGATTTAGCTTTGTTGATGATGATTTTAGGCTAGCTATTGGGTTCAAGGGGTTTTGATTTTTTTTTGTTTAGATGGAAGAATGTATTTTCTTCAAGCAGAGAGGCGAGGGATAGGGTGATAGTTTTCAACCATTGGGCATGGAGTCACGGGTTAAGGCTTGTTGTTGCGTTTTCTTGGTCACAAGAGGATTACAGAGCATGATAGCTACACATGGAACAATACCAATTTGCTGAAATAGATGGGATGAAGGTCAGAGGTGAAAGGCAATTAAGAATCTTTCATCAGCTAACAAATGTAGGTTTTAACCCCGTACAGAAATTACCTGCATACGAATTCTAAATCACAAGAAAATAAAAAATGCGAGAGCATAACCCATAAAACACATATACACAGAGATTTCCCACTGGATTTCAAAACCGAGACTACCAGCTTGATTTTTCATTATGTTCCTTTCAATGTTACAATACATATTTATACATGCCGAAGCATCCAATACCATGGACCGAAAACCATCGCGTCCAAAACTGTGGACCGAAAGAATATAACACAACCCAACAATCTCCCACTTGTTGTTTTCTTTCCACAGGGGGCCACAGGAGAGCTTAGTCATTTTTCCAGCCCTGAAACACCCATTGTTTCTCTACACCAAGAGAACTTCTCA
>APFE030477100.1:0-10507 GCA_000404065.3 Pinus taeda | reverse complement strand
TATATATGATAGTTAAAGCATAATAAAAGGTCACCGGTTAAAACGATGCTTCTGCAAATTATATCACCTGTCATGGCCTTCACTTCATCAGCATTGATACAGCAATGCAATACACAGTGTTTTCCAAAAAATTCAGGTACCAAGGTTTATTTCATAAATACATTGAAGCACAGACTATGACGCCAGAGGCCGGCTTCATAGAACAAGAATAGAAAAAAAAAATCTAGAAACCCTAACCAATCAAAAAAAATTGAAACGACAGAAGCTCCAGAGGTTTTAAGATAAAATCCCTAATCTGGTCGGGCCGAAGGTGGGAACAATCGCCGACAACGAGAATCTGCCCCGATTCATGAAGTGATTAGGCAATTTCTTTGTCATCCACCTCTCTCGCAGAGTCCATACAAATCTGCAATAATTATTTGCTGGAAATGCTAGTGATTTTTTGAGTGCATTGATTTGCACGAACCTCAGTAGTCTCCTCTTTTCTTCTGGTGATATCTTACATTCCGAGGTGGGCGTGACCTCCAAAAGCAGACTCTCTGGCATCTTTATTTAAATTCTGCAAATCCTGTTGCCACCGACCGCCATGAATTACCGGGCTAGAGGCATGAGACTGCTCAGGCAAAACCACTCCACACCTCTGCAGAGACCACAGATCGAACCTCTAGATCTTAACGGGCTCCGCACATTAAGCCGAGCACATGCCATAAACAACATTCCGAACAATGTGGAACCATTGTTGCTCTTGAAAGGGCTTGCTGATCACCAGGTGAGCGGACGGATGCCACCGTGATCGAACAGGTCAACAATTTTTTATTAAAATATTTATTTAAGTTGGTAACGCGCAAGATAAAGCCAAATGAAATTCCAAAGTTAAATCACAGCCCTTGGCCACCGCCAATCGAATTTCATCGCCGTAATTAATCTTTTTTTCATTGCTTCATTCTACCTTGCTTTTCCTTGTGCCACAACGGTGGATCTGTAATTCAGACGAAAGCATATTTGCCCAGAGTAAATCTACCCCATTCAATTAAATTCATGCCACAACCGTGGATCTGTGATTCAGACGAAAGCATATTTGCCCAGAGTAAATCTACCCCCATTCAATTAAATTTGCTTCTAGCCTCAACAACCAGAAAAAAACGAGACTCAAGAGTCTCTGTGTTGGCTCAGTAACGTCTACACTGCCCTCTGTACCAATAGCGTTGCTGACACAGACTCTGCCTGAGCCTCGCCTCCCTTGGTGACTGTGTCACCCCTCTTTTGCTTTCTTGGCCTGAAACTACGATGTCTCTCCGGACAACTGCTTTCACGCACGGATTTTTCTTTTGATTTTTCAATGATGGCTTCAGTCATCCTTCATCTGCAATTTCTCTAATACCATGTGAAATTTTTTGAATCTAACAAGTCAGAAATCCTAGTGCAGTGAACTGATTTGCATTACCTACTTTTGTTGTTCATTTTAACAAGTTATTTTCAGAAATATTCATAAAATAGTAAATGAAAATACACTTCAGCCTACACCAACATACATATCAGGTACTAAAAAATAAATGAGAAAATAACACAAAGGACACACTTATGATTGGATTAAACGTTTCCGGAAAAACCCAATGCAGCGAAACTAATGCAATAACTCTGAGGGTTTTCTATTATTAAGTAGTAGTTCTAGTTCTGAATACAAATGTTGGTTGTCCTCCCAACAAAACCAATGAAAGAGATATACAATGAGTTTTATCTCACTTCACCTCGTAGATTCTCACTGATTTGGCAGCAAAACTGGTTGGCCCCAACTACAACTGCATTTCCCCGTTGTTGTAGCCATGTGGGCCTATGTGGAGCTCTATGAGGCTCTGTGCCAACTCTTTTACACACTATGTCAGCTTCCCTGGTTGTTATAGCAGTTCCCGACCGTTCTGGATCTTTGCATGGAAGGTAGCTTTCTCCCTCCACGCTGGCACTTTTGGCTCTGCTTCAAGGTTGCGTGGGCCCAGACTGACCCAACATTAGCTCCCCTGGCTACTGTGCTACCTCCACAACCTCCTCTCTGCCTCTTTGTCAGTGTCCCTGAACTATCCCTGAACTATCCCTGCCTCTTAGCTGCAAGATATCCCCAATTGATTTCCCTCCGAAGAACTTCTCACCTCAGAATATTGATTTCTTCAATCTCTTTGTCTTTGTTCTCCAACTGACCCCAAGCCTTCATTTATATCTTTCTTGTTGATGAATCAACGTTTGTGATGTAATCTCTAATCAATGGCTAAGAATAAATAAGAATTGATCCTCGTCTCTTTGAAGTTTTTCACCAATATTTTCATTAATACCCATTAATATTTTAATTTTTCTAAGTTTGGACTTAAGAACGCCATTAAAAATATTAAATATTTTAATAAAATACAATCTAGGTGGAATTTCACCAAACAATTTATGAGCCTTGGAGATTTCATGTGTTCCATCACCTCCAAAATTAGCTCATCCGGTTTTTCCCTATATATATATCCAAATTAAATAACTGTCTTAGTGATGGGAAAATACCGCACATACAAAGTACAATAACTAGGTGTCGAGTGGCACCAACTAGCCAAGTGAAAAAATCTCCAACAACTCATCTTGTAAGTTCTTCTCACAACTGAGCATGGCTCCTCTGTCGATCTCATAGGGTTTCAATCAACGATCACCCTTTGTCAAGGCAAGATAAGGAAAACTACCGATTTTTTCCTCTAGTCCCACCGATCATTTTCACAATTAGTGGGTCGAGAGCTTCGATGTTGTGCTTTCAAATTGGTTATGGCGAGGCTTCCATTATCAAGCTCTCGGGAGGTTTTCTTAGCCTAGGGTTGTTTACTTTTATTCTTCCCATTTTCTAAGCCTTGTATTGCTCGACCCCATAGTTCTTTCAGTTCGCAACTGAGCTTTACAGGGTTTCCAGGTATTTTAGTCTCTCATTCTAATGGGGTAATTTCTTAGTGCTAATTTGTTGTGAGTGAAATCTGTCTTGTTAATCTAAGGTTCATTGTGGCAAAAACGAGGCGTCGATAAGGGTTTGCAATTTTCTTCACCTAGGGATTTTCCAGCAAATACTAGAGTCATGTCCGACACCACAATGAATGCCACTAACCATGCTAGTTTTCGAGCCTTCCTAAGGTACTGAATTTCATCTCTTTGAGTTCATGGTTGACCCTCTCTGGTTTACTTGATTCTTTGTAATAAGGTTTGCATTCTTTGTCAATGTTAAAGGACCTCAGAGTTTCCTTGTGCAATTGGAGTTGGCTCTGGCAATTTATTGTCTTTCCAAATGATTTTGGCTAGCATAATTTATAGTAATTTTCAAGACTAAACAATGATAAGCTATCTCTTCTTTCAAGTGCACCTTGCAAGTTAGGGCAATTCTTCCCCAACAACTCCCTTCCACAAGTATTAAAATTCCAGGCCTGAAATTAATTTTGTCACCTTCCTATTGTAGTTTCTGGTTTTCTCATGTACTTACCCATCCGTTCTTGGTGGCATACGTGCGTTTTGTCGAATTGAACCAGTTAAAGGTTTATCTCTTAGGTAAGATCTAACAATTGATTTCTTCTATTCTTTAGGTGTATTTTATTCCTTGACGTGACCCGAGGTATTGAGGGTTCCCTTGCAGATTCTACCAATGTCGGGGTTTCATTTTCTTTGAAAAAACCCTATTGTTCCTGCTCACAACATAATTATGTTGTCATTGTTAAATTAGTGATATGGGTCTCACAACATAATTATGTTGTCGTTGTTAAATTAGTGATATGGGTCACACTGTTAGTTAGGACACACACTATTAAAGTTGTTATTGTCTTATATATGTGTTGGCATCACATCTTAAACAACAAATATTACTATTATACTTAGCTACATTTGGAGATTATTGCAATAACATCATCACAATGTGTTCCAGTTGGCTTGCACATGAACTATAGTAGTATTGTCATGATTGTTAATTTAGTTTATCATTTTGTACTCCTTATTTATACAAGGTTTCTAACTTACAATGGTTAATTTATAAATTCTGTTAGAGGAGGATTGTTTCCTCTTTCGTGTTGAAGCTTGTTTTATCTATCCAAATTCTAGTTTATGCCATGAATACTTTTGTTGTTTTCTATGCTTACATTTTAGTTCTAAATAATTTATTTAAACAGAGAATGCTAGCCTCCATCGGTTACTTGCTTTTAGGTAAAACTTAGTTCAAATGACTTTTAGGTAAAACTTAGTTCAAATGAAAAAAGAATAGATGTTTTTTTTTTCTGTATATAAATTTATATTACTAAAAGAATGGTCATTCACTTTTCTGGGTTATGAAGTTTGGTGGTTATCCTCATGCTTTTATATTACAATAAACTGAATTACTCTTACTCATTGTAGACAAATAATAAACTGTGCAAATTCCAAAAACGGTTTTCTTCCCTTCACTTCATAACACTTTTGTTACTTTCTTGCTCATTACCTAAAAATGTCATGGTCTAGTGTTATTGTAATCCTAATGACTAGTAAAACCCATTTCCCTTGAAACCCATCATACGTAATTGGAAACGTATGGCAATAACCACATAGAGCATGGGCTATTTCGGAAAGCTCTCCTACTTGCTAATTGGAACTAACCATGGTTCATAGAAATTATCATTAATTCTTTCATTATTAACACTAATGAAATTATCATTAATTCTTTCATTATTAACGCTAATTCCTTTTGTAGTTTTGCAACAACTTTCCCATTATCGATACAATTTCCAGATAATGTTAAATCCTGGTTAGTTACATTTTTTGGGCTGTTGCGTTTAAACTGAAAACTTATTGTTCCATTGGTAAATCATTTAATGCAATAAATGGTGGACTACAACCATACGTAAGATTCAAGATAAATATAGCAACACATCCAACACATAAAAATGTAATACTTATTTTTTCTTACTATCAGACTAGCCACATGCCACCAAGAAAGGGAGTGCTCCACCCAACCTTTGAGAGTAGCTATCTCCTCCATTCTCCCCCCGAGCCAGTTTCTACCTAGAACAAATATTTGATAGAGACCACTCAGGTTTGTTCAGGGCATCAAGAGTTTTCCAGTCCAACCCAAGAACTCAGACTTACAACCTTTCTTAAGGATCCCACTAGCCACCAACCATCTCAAGGATACCCTAAATGGAAGTGTTCTACCAACCTTCAACAACATCTTGTATTAGGTTCTGAAACTTGAAGATTATACTCTCTTGGACCTCCTTCCATTGGTACCAAGTCTTCAAGGTTGCCTCAGGTTTTCATTCCTCTCACCCTCTTGGACTGATATTATTTATCTCTTGGGAGAGGAATAACTGTCGTCTAACTCTCTGGTGAATGAAACACTCTTTTAGCACTTTTTTCCGTAAGTTTATGGTTGACCATAACTTATATTATTTATTCAAAGAAATAAAATAACATTTATATTTTACTATCCATCTGATGCCTTCACCTGGCCCCACAATATTACCAAGTCATTTGCAGTAACAAAACATTTAGAGCTTTATTGCATGGTGTTACAACTTCCCATCTCGATCGAAATACCGTCCTCAGTGTTTTATGAATATTCAATAATCTAGAATACATATCTTAAATCATCCAAAATAGTCCTCGTGTACATAATCATCAACTCTCCAGGTAGCCTCTTCCGACTAGATGTTTCCAAACTAGGTAATCACTTTCTTATGTAGAAGGTTTCCTGCTTTGATCGAGAATGCACTTAGGTTCAACCAGGATCACTTTGTCTAGTTTGACCTACTTCTATGATCATCACAATCATTAGTTTTACTTGTTAATATTTAAGAATACCATTTCAGTGTTCATTACAGATGTTATTAGTTGTTATTTATATATATACTAAATAAAGGATCACCAATATGTGTCATAACCAACCAGGGCCAACAACCTACAATGTTAGCAGCATCCTTGTAAATTCATCATGGTAAATTATTTTACCTACTCAGTAACGATGCCGACTGATAAGGCACACCACAAGGTTCCACTATAAGTTTTAAACCATAGACGTATCAATTTGGTTTGCACAATTTGCTTTACAATAATAACATGGTCAGAACCACTTAATATCTTCTCATAAGAAATTACAAGTAGTGCATTTTGTGCTAATTCCAAATTTTCTTATACTTTAGTCATCATATATCGAGTTTAGGGTAACTTCCCTCGATTATATTCAAGATGATCAAATCCTTGTCCATCTTATTTGATTAAATTTAGTTATGCCCATTTCAAACTATTTTACTTTTTCTCTCTCGTGCTAACCCATAATATATATATATATATAGATAAAACTTAGGCCCCTTGTCATCTGATATTACAGATCAACAATATAGGTTCACACCTTTTTTATTTTGTATACAATCATGGAACTTCTCCCTTTTATACTTGTATATACATTTGATGTGTCATATTTTCCTTATGATTATAATATGGTTACTTTCTTATGAATAAGATCACATCCACCTCTTTCACCACCAATTATTATGGTATGTTGGTTATATAAAGTCCGATGGATTATTAATATACAATGATTCCATTCCAACCTAGGTGTAGTTGGTTACCGTATCGTCCCTTCTTATTGTATCCTTACTTTGCCATCATAACAAGGAAATATTTCTTAAATTATCTTCTTGATAGCCTACAACTAATGGCCAATTTCTTTGGCATCATCATACTTTTCAATTCGTAATAAAAAAATGCTACCAAATTCTAGAGAAATTACTTCAATTTAGTGATTCAACAATAAATATTATCTTGTCCTTTATGTAACTGGAAAACATTGTGTTCATGTCAATTATTGATCATTTCATGCAAGAATCAGGATTCCATAGTTCACTTTTTTTTTCCTTCCTTTTTCTATTAAAATGGTATTCTTCTCCTTCAATCTTTTCTCAATAGATTATTGAGTCTAGGAACACAGACTGGTAGTATTAGAAGCACTTTAGGAGCACAATCACGATAAAATTGACTTAAAAACTAACCAACCAAATATACCACCTTTCTTACCAACATTCCTTTTTGACATGCCTTTCTCATGAGGCTTCTCAATTATTTTATTTATTTACTTATTTGATAAGAGTTCTACATCCCTTTTTATTCTATAACTTCTTGATCATGGTAGCTGGAAGTTCCTTGTGTTGCTGAGGTATGACTAGCTATGGAATCTTCCTCTGTTGGCAACTCCCATGCTAGAGGGATCATTTTTACTTACATATTTTGTAAGCTTGAGTTCATTCCAGTCAACTATTGATGATCCATAGAGTTATTCAAGTTCTTAAGTACTTATTACAGGTGTAGCATATGGCACTTCTTATGTTAACACATCATACGGTGACAACCACAGCTACCAACATTTGTTTTTACCACCACATAGTTTTTTTTTTCAGTAGGTAAAATATATATATATATAATATATTATATATATATATATATTATATATATATATTATATATAGACACGTGATGTGCCACACATTTATCATTCCCCCTAAACTAATTAACAATTCTTTAGGTGATGATGAGGGCAACAAATTCCTTAAGCTATTCTTATACACTTTCATTGTCAGATGTAATCGTGTTTCCTCAAACTATCATTTTTCCATTTTATGATATAGTCATCATAGCCGAGGAGAGAATGAACCGCCAGATCAATACATATTGTGACTGTTGGATTGTAAGTTACAAAAGTACATAATAAAAAAACACATTTTACCTAACTCTACACTAGACCAAGTTATACTTAACTATTTCCTATGTGTCGGAATATCTTAACATCCCCCCTTAAGAACAGCTTGGGATAGGATTTAAGTATGTACAAATATGACACAATAGGAGAAGGAAGGAGGCATTAAAGCCTATCCCCCCTTAGTGACAACTTCCTGAACTCCAACCATAAATTGAAGTTTAGTAAGCATTGCCTCTGTGAGAGCCTTTGTAAAGACGTCTGCAACTTGATCATCTGGTGAACAATATTGCACTTCAATAACATGGTCATGAATGAGCTTTTTGATGAAGTGCATGTGTAGTTCAATGTGTTTGCTGTGCTGATGTTGGATTGGATCTTTGCATAGTTGAATGGCACTTTGATTATCACACCAAAGTGTAGTCGAATGTTGTTGCTAAAAGCCAAACTCTACTAGAATCTAACGAAGACACAAGGCTTCCTTACTAGCTTCTATGAAACAACGATACTCTACTTCTGCTAAAGAAAGAGAAATGGCACTTTGTTTCTTGCAAGCCCATGTAATAGGTCCTGAACCAAGAGTGAACACATAACCTGCAATAGACTTCCAATCATCAGTGTCACTAGCCTAATCAAAATCAATGAAACCAACCAATAGAGGAGATGCTTATGCATTGTAATGAATCCCAAACTAAACTGTACCTCAAACATAACGAAGTATTGTTTTAGCTGCTTTCCAATGAATTTCATGTGGGTTTTGCATAAACCGAGGAATAAGGCCAACATCAAAGGAAAGGTTAGGACAAGTATGGGTTAGATACAAACGTTTTCCTACAAGTTGACGGTATAAGGTAGCATCAAGTTCAGGGGAGGTACAAATGATTGAAAGTTTGCCTCCAAACTGAAAGGGAGAAGGGGTTGGCTTGCAGTCTTCCATGTGGAAATGGCGTTGAAGGTCACATGAATACTTGGACTGGGAAAGGGAAATACCTTCCTTGGATCCCAATATTTGAAGACCAAGAAAATAATGCAAGTGTCCTAATTCTATGATTTCAAAATTCGTTTTAAGGCTGGACTTCACATGGTTTATAAGGTTGGGATCACTACCAGTAAGGATAATATCATCAACATAAAGAACAAGAATGATAAGAGACTTGCCAACTTTCTTGGTGTACACAATATTGTCAAAATGACACCTAGAAAGGCCAATTTCTATAATAAAGCTATCCATTTTGGAATACCAAGCCTAAGGGGCTTGCTTGAGACCATAAAGGGATTTCTTAAGCTGATATACAAGGCTAGAGTCTATTTGTATAAAGCCAACAGGTTGTTCCATATAGATTTCTTCATGCAAGTCCCCATGTAAGATGAAATATTTAACATCCATCTGATGGACCTCCCATTTGAGAGAGGTAGCAAGAGAAAGAACAAGGAAGATAGAGTTCATTTTTGCAACAGGGGAGAAGGTTTCAGTATAGTCAATGCCTTCAACTTGTGAAAATCCCTTAGCAACAAGACGAGCTTTATGTTTATCAACTTTTCCATCTGGTCCATACTTGGTTCTGTAAACCCATTTGCGTCTAACAAGTTTTCATCCCTTTGGAAGAGGAACAAGATCCCATGTATCATTTTCCAATAATGAGCGATATTCTTCATTCATATTTGTGTCTGAATATGGATGGTATGAAGCTTTTGCAAAGGTGTCAAGATCATAATTTGTTGAAGCTTGACCCAGTAAAGAGGAGGCTTTATCAAACTGAGAACGTGTACGTCGTTGATCTGTAGGATCACCGGCAAGAGCACCTGCTGCATCCCGAGTAGCACGGACCCATTTTGGAAGTTGAGGATCTGAAGGAGGATCTTGAGAAGGTGGGGAAGGATTGTCATCCTCACTGTCATCATCTGAAGAAGAAATATAGTTAGAATTATAAGGGATAGAGAGAGGTGGCACATTCGCTGAACTAGGCTCGTAGACTAATATATTTTCAACAACCTTTACATCTCTTCTAATGATAACATTTTTGGACTGAAGTGGAATAAGTCTATATCCTTTGACATCTTCAAAATATCCAAAAAAAATACATTTTTCACTCTTAGGTTCTAAAGCTTTATGTTTCTCATCTAGAATATGGGCCCATGCTTCGCTTCCAAAAACACGAAAGTGACCCACATCTGGTTTAATTGAGCTCCATGCTTCTTCTGGAGTGATATTCTTTAAAACCTTAGTAGGAGTGTGATTTATTATGTAATTTGCACAATTAATTGCTTCTGCCCAATAATTAAGACTAAGTCATTTAGATTGAAGCATACAATTAGCCATTTCCTTTAAGGTGCGATTCTTCCTTTCAGCTACACCATTTTGTTGTGGAGTATATGGAACAGTATGTTGCATTTGAATTCCATTCTCAGTGCAAAAATTGATGTTTTTAACATATTCTCCGCCATTATCTGATCTTAGCTAAAGAATTTGATGTCCAGATTGTTTTTCAACAAAGGCCTTAAAGGCCAAGAATTTGTTAAATACTTCACTCTTGAGTTTTAAGAAATATACCCAAGTGCGTCTGGAGAAATCATCAATGAAAGTTAAGAAATATTTGTAGCCAGAGAAGGAAACAACTGAAAGTGGACCACATAAATCACTATGCACAAGCTGTAGAGGGGCCGAGGCGTGCCAAGAGGCACGCTTTTCAAAACTGTCCCGATGATGTTTTTCGAGTACACATCCAGAACAAACACCATCTCTGCAAGATACCATGGGAAGACCTGTCACCATATTTTCTTTACATAGGTTCTG
>APFE030477098.1:0-15490 GCA_000404065.3 Pinus taeda | reverse complement strand
AATATAAAAAATGTTTTATTTATTTACCATACTTCTCATTTATTTATATTTTTATTAATTTACCATACCTCTTTTATAAATATGGTATTTTGCCCATAGGATTCACTTAAATAAAACATATTCTTGAAAATGGGCGAATGGATTCACTTAAATAAAACCTATTCTTGAAAATGGGCAAATGGAAGGCTGTAACTCCTAATTTCAAGGGCTAAATTTACCTTTTTTACCCTCTCCCTTAAAATAAGGTGGGCTATTTGAGGTGATTTGTAAAAATGTACTATGATACAAAATATTCGCCCACTAAAAATTTTAAACCCCTTAATTTCGCAAAAGGGCGAACATTCGCCCCTAAAATTATCCTTGAAATCCATATACTAGTTTGATCCAACGAAGAGGAAAATACTTCTGACCCCCCTTACTTTTGAGTTTCAACAGGGGGGTCCATAATTTTTAATATATGATCCCCATCTAAAATGATGCTACATCACTTAGCCTATCCCACTAAACTGCCACTGATGCATATACACGGTCAATTTGTTTAACACTATGGAGCCTTACATAACTAAATATGGTGAAAAGCTTGAGATTTTTCTACCTCACCTACACATAAACTTTCTTTCATCTATCATTGCATGTAATTTCCATGTGTCACTCAAAGGGGTGCCAGTTGGCCACCAAATAGGCTAAATCCACCTACGAAAGGTCAAGCTCTTAGAGTTCCACATCATCACCTTTTTTACATAACTACCACTCATTGCCACTGGGATACTACATGATGCTACTACATGTCACGTCAAAACGTGTGTGAAGTGTTGTCGCCTACTGCACAACACTCTCCACTATTTATGTACACTTCATTGGAAATGGTAGGTAGACTAACACGTGTGTGCTTAAACCTAGTCCATTGTGACTAGAAGCCTCACTAGCCATCATTTTCCACCCATTTAAATGAGTGATCACTAATTGGACTAACATTTTGATAAGTTCTTATGTGCTTATACCTATCCCCTTATGACTAGGGGCTATGACTAGGAGTCTCATAAGTCATCGATCACTGCATTTAATGCATTCCATTAAGTGAAGACTAATTGGACTAGTGGTTTGATAACTAATTGTCAAATACTACATTCACTTAAAACAACATTTTCTCTTCAATCCTTGGGAGTTTGACCCTATGCCATATAGCATTGGAAAGGTCCCTTAGAGTGTTATCCAACCAAAAAATTGAATGTGGTTTTGAACAAGTTACTTATAGATAAAATTCCTTTAAGTATAGGTTATTAGGCTACACATGTAGTAGCCAACGAACACAAACAAACCTTAATATCAACATCAACAAGATCCCCCTGAAATTGTGGTCACTTGACATTAATGACTATAGTTGACATTAACGAAAACCAGTTGTTAACTTTCTAAAAAATCTCCCCTTTTGGAATTGATGGCAACACCACCAAACATTGCATGTCATTGATGGAAACACAACCACTTAACAACTCTCCCCATATCAAGTTGTTGAAGAGATTTCTATTTTTTTCTCTCTCCATCATTGTTATTTCTTCACTCTCCAATGGTATTATTTTCTCAACTCTCCCCATTTTCTTCTAAGAAACTAATGGTTGATCACTTTCTCTTCCTCACTGTCCATATTCAAAATCTCTTATAAACTTTCCATTTCATCTCCAATTCCACCCCACCCCCCCCCCCCCCCCCCCACTTTAACATCAATGAAATGTGTTCTAGCAACTAGAGCTACATGATACACCCACTCTTCCTTGTGATGCCTCATTGATGCACGGAATTTGAGAAGCCAATGTTTGATTTATCTTTTCAGTTGATAATTATCCCCTTAGAAGGGATTTAGTCACCCTGGACAATATAACAGGTTGTGGATATGAATTGTTGCTCAACATACTTGGTGTTGTCTCTAAAATCAACATATACCCCTTGAAAACAAAAATTGATAGACTTAGGAAACATGAAAACTTTCCATTTCATAGTGCACTGTAATACACTATTCTCCCCCTAACCTTGGGCTTCTCTTATTCATTTAATTCTTTTTCTAAAAAACATTTTAAATGAGTTGTAATACTATATAAATCCACACTTAAAGATGATCCATGATAAAATATACTCTTGCATAAATGGTTGATCCAAATACCAAGAGTTGTCCCTTTTTATACCAATTAACCAGGATGAATTTCAATTATTGCTCAACCGAACCAAAGCATACAAATGAATATTCCAAGTGCTAAATTCTTTCATTTCCTTAACATGAAAGGCTACATATATTCATGACCACTGATCCTATTTGTTTAAACCACTTACCTAAATGAAATAAGACATAATACATAGGATTTGAAAATTTTTTATTTCATTTTTCCTTTAGCACCCAACTCCCCCTAAATGCATGGTATTGTTGATCTTATAGCTCCCCATGAGGATTTTCACTATTCTTTTGTCTGACCTTTTGACATATAACTATCCTTGACAACACTTATCATTGCATTCTTTCATTTTTCCTGTTAGACTAAGGACTTGTATTTACTTTTCACACCATCTTTACTTCAAATCACTTGTTCATATTTCTTTCTAGTAAATTTAACTTTACTTACTTCCCTTAATATGTCTCTAGTGGTGTTTTCAACTCACAACTCTTTTCTTGTAGCTCATCCTTAATGATTTATATCTTCCTTACGTGAATTGAGTTGCAAATCTCCCTCACTCATCTTTTACTGATATGGTAAGTGAGTTAATATTGACATACACCAATCTTATGATTGACCTTTAATAAGGACATATGCATTGCTTGAGTTCCGGGTTGTTGTGGCTACTAGTATACCAAATTCTTCCTTCCTTATTTTACATCTTTTAGACAAAAAGTGACCTCATGTATGTGATCAACCATTTGAATTATAATTAAAACATTTTTCTTTAAACCTTCAACAAACATCACATATTTCACCTTACTTCTCTCATTGTCGAGACCAAATATTCCCTTTCCCATTATTCTAGCTAATGTATTGTCTCCAGCAATCACACTAACACCTGTGACTTCTAGTGTCATAATTTTTTTTTTTCCTCCTATCATGTTATTTTGAACTTCTACAGTCTATATACCATTGGTACTTTTTATCTTGATTACATGGAGTTGTTACAGGGAAAACTAGTGTCTTTTCAATTGACTGGCCCTCTAGGTTTGTTAGCTACCCTAGAAACAAATAGTTTAAAGAAATTCGTGATTTCTTCTATGTATGATAGATAAAAGAGAGGCAAAGGAACCAACCTAGATATTCTGCTAGACTCCTTGCTTGATTTCTCTCTCTTTGACAGAGCTTGCAACTCCTCTTCGTACTTATCTCACTTGAAGAGTACCTGTAGAGACATAGTAACAAAGAACCGTCAAAGCATCTCGATCTATTATATCATAAGCATTGCATAATTATAAATACAATGAACATACAAGAGCATTTATAGATAATAACATTCACAATTGCACAATTGTATGGAAGAAAACTCGAAGAACTTTATTAAATAAAAGGGAGAATTACAACCCAACTGTCGAATCCAGCATCATCCTCCCAGCATCAAAGGCCTCTTCACCTCATGAAAAGCAATATCACACCAACAATACAGTGCTCCTTCTCAAATACAAACTATTAGCACTTCCTTACAAATTACAAAATTCTAGCCTCTAGATCTCTCAGCTGAGGGATCCATTTATAGATGTGTGCAAGGGTGTGAGTCATCTTTGGATTTTTGATTAGTGTCATTCCACATGGTGCATATGGTTCCATTTGGATATTTCTTGGATCTCTTTCTCATCTCTAGGTGAATTCAGAGAGGCAAGTGTCATAGGAGAAGTTTCTAGAATATTCCATGAGCACCCACTTAGCAAACGGTCTCAGACATTTGTCCATCTTCGCTCATTGTACCCCATGGAAGGCCTCATCAGTATGCATCACACCTAGCTAGTGTAGAAGTCAGTATGCATCACACCTTGACAGTGGAGTAGTCAGTATGGTCCAGTTTAGGCCAGTTCTGGATAATTTTTTAGGTGGAACTTTTGGGGAATGATGTAATCAGTTGACCATGTTCTTTTAGGGTATGAAGCAACACTTTTAGGGGTTGAAGAGGCCTAGTTTATTGACATATAAGATTGGGGTTGAAGTTTTCAAATATGTCTATAATAGTTTCCCCCGAGAGCATGAAGTCAAGAAAATTTGATGTTGGGTGAAATGCTTTATCATGAGGATCCGAGGTTTTCGAACTGGAAGGTGACTTGTATAAGATACAATACAATACATCATCATAATATAATTTTTCATGATCTAGCTAAGGTGGGAATTCTCATGCTTAGCTTTATAAATTCATTTCATGTACATAAAACAGATAGTTGTTTGCAGTTGCAGAATAGTGATTCTTCATATGTGGAGTCATCATCCTTGGTGTGGATGACCATGTGTGCAGCTTCTGTGTACATTTGATTTCTTTATATCCCTAAATACATTGTAGCCCGGATGGATGAAACTAGATCCAGGGTCTTCAGAACTCATTCAATCTTCGCCCGATGTACAAGTCAATCCATGTGAAGAAATGTTCTGAAGTTGAACATGGAGAGACATCGCTTGATTACTAGCCAATAATGTGAGTTGTTAAAAAACGCAAGAGGAATCACCAATAATGATAATGACCCTCAAGGTACTACAGTACAATTCATGTGGTGTGAATATATGATCCCGTGTCGAACACCACGCAAAATCTTTTGGTCAAAGGCCATTGATGTCAACCTATCGCCGGAAGTGAGAAACTTTCCGTTGAGACATGCAAGATTCAAAGTACTCAAAGGGGTGTTTCTAACTCAATTTCTTGGATAATGAGCTGATATCGACGAGAAGTGACCCATCGTACAAGAGCCTTAATGTATCCCACATGGACGACATGAAACGAAGCAAATGATTTTCTGGAGGTGAAAATGATCTGACGACAAAAGGTTCAGAATGGTGGTCACAAAAGATGGAGGTTGAAGGTATTGTAGTGCATGGGGTGTTAACTGGACTGTGGTTTCTCAACTGAATGACTTCTCTTGAACATATCGGCGACATTGAGATGGATTGGTAGCATTAACCCCAACAGATGGATGGTGTGGAAGGCTGATGGTGAAATGGCCGGTGAATGAAATAAACCAACCTGACTCAATCATGGTGATGGAGTGAAAGTGTCATGTTCAAGAGTGACCTACTACCATAAAATTATTCAATTTTTCTTCCCTTTTCCCTAGTCATTGTTGACCAGTACCTCTTTATTTTTGTCAAGCTTGAGGAGGATAACATATGCTTGTTCTATAATTTTCTCTTCGGGCAAACCTGTCACTATGTTTTACGAGTCTAGCAACAGTGAAACTCGTTCTTGTCTAGGTGGACAAGCTTGTCGCTTATTGTTTTAATGAGTTTAATGACAAAGAGAACTCAGTCCTTTCATGTTTAGAGAGTTTGAAAAGGGGCGAAAAGGGAACTTCAGAAGTTCTTTTTCGTAGCATAATCCCTTAAGTCTGGAAAAGGATAAAATAAAACAAAAGGGATGACTTTTCAATCACTTTAGCAAGCTGAAAAGAGTTTAAAGGAGACTCATTTTTGAGGAACGAGTGGTGTCTAGGGTACCAACTGGTTCCGGGTAAGCTTGGAACGTCTCAAAATATGGTGGTGTGAAGATGTTGGCTAGCAAAGCCACTCATCGTGACTGTTCCTCAAAAAGGGGTAAACAATCAAGTGGAAGCATATGATCGGCCAAAAGAATGGAGGTGATGGTAGGAACACAACCAAGGCTCAAAAGGTAGATAGTCATCGCAATCACAAAGGTTATTTACAGAAGGTGGGTTCATTTTTTAATGAGCTTGAACCGTAGGGAACTATGCCTGGTGCTAGGTTCATTTTTTAACGAGCTTGAACCATGTGATAACATATGCTCGGTTTTTAGTTTTACTTCTTATGTAAGGTAGAAACGACAAAAGTAAAAAGCTAGAAAAACAAAACTAAAAAGCTAGAAAAACTAGAAATCTAAGGAACTACTGAGGTTAGGTAGGATGGTTTTGTCTGCAGAATAGACAAAACAATTGCTTTGCTTCATCCATAGTGTAGACGAAGGTGAATGGTGTGTCGAACCAAACATATAACCTAAAAAGCTAAAAAGACAAAAAAATCAAAAATGAAATTGAAAAAGGGTTGCATGCCCCCAACATGATGAAAAGGAGAGTCTCCAGTAAACATATGGAAATCACTATGGCTAAGAAGGATTTTTTCATCCGCAGAGCAGACAAAACACTTCCTTGGCTTTGTTCGCCAAATAGACAAAGGTGAATGGCGTGTCAGACCAATCAGTTAACTTACAGGGAAATTCATATGGTAGGATGGTTTCATCTACAGAGTAGACAAAACATTTCCTTAGCTTCATCTGCAACAAAAAAAAAGTGAATGGTGTCTCAGACCAATCACCTAACCTATAGGGAAACATATATTTTAAGCAAGGTTTGTCCGCCAAATACACAAGGGTGCATACCCCCTAAGCTTCGTTACATTCACCGGACTACTCATGGTAATTAGGTGGATGGAATGAAGGTTGAAGAGCCACTGCTAATGTAGAAGGACCATGTAGGGACGATGATTGACTTGGATCTATGCTTGAACTGAGAAATGAAAGATGGTCAATAGTGACAATTTCTCGTTCATGCGGGAAACACATCACTTGAAAGAGTGATGAAACAATAACTTCCATGTTGTAAACATAGTCATATCCAAGGAGTAAATTGTAATCTAACAGTCCTTGGACTACCATCACGTTCAGTTGAACGGTTTTCCTTCCTAAAGTTATTGGTAACTTAGGAAGGATCCCTAACAGTCAACTGGTTCCTATGTTAAAGCCTACCAAATTCTGTGTAACAGCCATAAGTTGAGGAAAAGATACTCACTAACGCACCCTCATCTATGATAGTGCTAGACACGATCATTTTGTAGACTTTTACTATGATCCGGAATGGTACATAAGAAGGACGGTGGGATCTTGCTAGTTGATTCAAATTGAAGGAAGTGACTAGAATGCTTGGAGGGGGTACCGAATAAATAGGAGAAATAACCTCTTGAGTAGCAGAAACTGGGGAATTCTCTTCCTGTTCTGAAGGAACAGGTGGATTGCCCCCAAGTTCATTAGATTCTGAAGTAACAAAAAGAATTTGAAAGGTATTGTTCTTACTTTCTTCGGGAAAGGTATGATCTTCTGAAGGTAGAACTGGGTCAATTGTCACCTTGAACTGTTGACTTTTGTCAGGTATAGATTCAAAAGATTCACTTTCAGTGATAGGTGTTTCGACCGACGGTTGAGTTATGTGAGGCAAATTTTCAACTAGTAAAGGACTTGGGGAGAGTTTCTTGTATCCAGATGGAAGTCGTTGTGGTGAAGCAGGATGGTTATGTAAGACTCTTTTGGCTTCATCCAAAAAAGGATAATGGTGAAGGGTATGGACCCCTTCACATAACCTACATGGAACTTTGACGTTTCCTTTCTGTCCATGAATTTCACTATTACTAGTTGATGGTGTGTTGTCAACATGATCACCAGAGGTTGATGACACCTGATGATGTGAACGGGGAGACCATTATCTCAAGATCTGAGAGAGGCAAGCACAGTCTCGATGAAAATGGTCTCGTTTACAAATTACTCAAGGAAATTTAGGAGATTTAATATGTGGATTTTGACCAGATGATTCATGGTTTCCCCCTTACTGAATCGACTTTTTCTTCTTCTTCTCCTTCCCTTTCTTCTTCTTCTCAGCCACCTAGTTACTAGCATCACTATTTTCACCAAGCGAAGAGGAAGAAGGGGAGGGAGAAACAAACTAAGAAGAAGGTGAAGGGTAAACATCAGTACCAATTGGATGTTGATTCGATTGCGATGGAATCACAATATTTTGAACGACAAAGATTGAGAATAGCCATACTCGCAGGACAATTGTAATTCCTAGAAGGGGCAATGTAGCCATATACGGAGCACCAATATTTCACAAAGAACAAAATTTACTAGGACTCCCCTCAAAAGGGATTCCTTGATTGGTGGACTCCATTATCTCAACCTAAGATCAATGAAGGAACATGGATGTTATTCCAAATTAAATAAATTTTAGCGACGCTTTGACAAAACTTTGCTTTCTCAATTTCTAAGAGTCGGGAAAAATCTAAAGATGACTCTAGTCCCCTTCAATTTTTAATGAGCCTGAAGTGACAAGTGCTCAGATGGACCTTTTCTTTTAAGGATTCAAAAGGGAACAAAAGTGACTACTCTAGAAATCTGGACAGAGGGATTACAAAACCAATAGCAAAACTACAATATACTCCTTGGTGATAAATTAAAGAGAAATTACCAAGGACTTATGTACGGTAGTCAATGTTCCCGAATCTTGTGTTCAGTGCATTGTCGTGGATAGGGCGGTAGACACAACTTCCTATGGATAAAGGATATAAGCCTATTGTGGTCTCCCAATATATAGACAACCGTACGGGAAACACAAGTCCATGCTAGCACTTGTCATATCAAAGAGGAGGAATCACCCAACCTTCGATAAAAATGATAGTTACTAGTTTTTATGATGTTGGAACACATCTCTAACCTAGACCTCTAAATGTGTTACGTTAGGTTCCAAAGCATTGTTAGGTTCATTGAAATTTATTTTAGAATTGATATTGTTTAATAGTTTGCCTTTCAATGGTTCACCTCGTGATGTTGATTTGAAATTCCTAAAAATGCAATCTACAATGATAAACAATCGTTGTTTATTTTGAGCAATGAAAATCCTAGATACTAGGGAAAGAGGATTCATTTCTTTCAAACAAAGAGCGAAGAGCACACACTAATGCACTTTTCCTAAATCATTTTTTGCACACAAACTAAATGAAAATGCAAATGCATGTATTTTCTTTTCGTTCCCCATAATGTGAAAAATGCCAAAAAGGAAAAATAAGTATAGCAAAAATCTGAAATATTTTACTTAAAGCAACATTTTCAACAATTTCTTTTTCAAAATAGAAAGGAAGACTAAACAACACTTTTCAATTTCAAATGTAAAATGCTTTTGACACTTAAAATATTAACAAATCAAACCAAATACATGACAGAAAGTTCAATCAACTATCCAAGGAAGGAAGAATCAATGAAACTTCTCGTTTTGACACAAAACGACAGTTACAACACTTTTTGTACCAAAATGACATATCGATTTAAGCAAAATTTCAACAAAGGATTGTAAATGATGGACAAATACATAAAAAAATTTACTAGTCCTCATGAATGGAGGCTGATCTATGTGATGCAAGTAGGCTTCAGTAATGAGACACTATTCATAAGCAGTAAATCAACAAACCAAAACTGAAAACAGGGACAAAAACCTCAAATTTCAAGAATGGAAATACATTAAGTCAGTCATTGCACTTGGGCTTCACAGAAATAGGGATGAATCACACCTACAACACTTGGGAAGTACGATACATATTGGTTGATAGTGACAGATAGTGCGATGGGCCAGGGAGCACAACTGAAGTGGGTTTTGACTCAAGTTTGCAGCTGATTTTAGTGAGCTAAGCTGAGCTATGATGGACAGTAAAGAGAAAAATATAGAGGAATTACCTTGAGAGGTCACTGAGCTACCCAAAGGGCATCTAGAATGCTTGTAAGCAAATGTTTAATTCATAAAATAAACTAGAGATTCACTGAAGCATCATTCATCTACTATGCAATTGCATAGCAAGAGTAGTTCGAAGGCTATCTGGCTAACTTTAGGCTCCATCCATACTTTATAAAACAAACAACAACAACAAACAGACAGCTATTCGATCCCCAGTGGAGTCGCCATTTTGCTTCTGGGAAAACTAGCGTCTTTTCGATCGACTAGCCCTTTAGGTTTGGTGGCTACCCTAGAAACAAACAATTTAAAGCAATTTGTGATTTCTTCTATGTATGATAGATAAGAGAGAGGCAAAGGAACCAACCTGGATCTTCCGCTAGACTCCTTTCTTGATCTCTCTCCCCTTGACAGATCTTGCAGCTCCTCTCTGTACTTATCCCGCTTGAAGAGTACCTATAGAGACACAGTAACAAAGAACCGTCAAAGCATCTTGATCTATTATATCATAAGAATTGCAGAATCAGAAATATAATGAACATACAATAGCATTTACAAATAATAACATTCACAATTGCACAATTGTATGGAAGAAAACTCGAAGAACTTTATTAAATAAAAGGGAAAATTACAACCCAGCTACCTGATCTAGCATCATCCTCCCAACATCAAAGCCCTCATCACCTCATGAAAAGCAAGATCACACCAACAATACAATGCTCCTTCTCAGATACAAAATATCAACACTTCCTTACAAATTACAGAATTCTAGCCTCTAGATCTCTTAGTTGAGGGATCCATTTATAGATGTATGCAAGGGCGTGAGTCATCTCTAGGTTATTTATTAGTGTCATTCCACTTGTTGCATTTGGTTCCACTTGGAGATTTCTTGCATCTCTTTCTCATCTCTGGGTGAATTCAGAGAGGCAAGTATCATAGGCGAAGTCTCTAGAAGATTCCATGAGCATCCACTTAGCAAACTGTCTCGAAAATTTGACCATCCTCACTCATCACATCCTACAGAAGTCTCATCAGTATGCATCACACCTGGCTAGTGTAGAAGTAAGTGTGCACGACACCCTAACAATGGAGGAGTTAGTATGGTGCAGTTTAGGCCAGTTTTGGATGGTTTTTCAGGTGAAATTTTTGGGGAATGATGTAATTAATTGACCATGTTCTTTTAGGGTATGAAGCAACACTTTTAGGGGTTGAATAGCCCTAGTTTATCGACATATAAGATTGGGGTTGAAGTGCCCAAATATGTCTATAACAGGAGCTTAATTTCATCTCTCCTTTATTTCTTGTTTCTTTTTCCATATCCTTGTGGTTTATTCTCTCTTCTTTCACTTTGGAGGACTTATTGAGCTACTACTAAAATAATTTTCTTGGTGTTCAATAATATAATACTTGAAGCATTATTAGTTATAGATTAAGGGAGAAAAAGAGTTGTAATTTTTAATACCACCTTCATGAGAGTTATTTGATTTATTCCTTTCATAGCTCTATGAGGGGATCCTTCTTAAGGAATTTGTTCTCTTACCAGTTTTTCTTCCAACCTTATTATAATGGTCTTTATGAGAAATATAACATCTCTATTGATTTATTATGATATTTAGCATGCATACTTTATTGTTGATATTAATATATCATTCCTAGTCGTTAGCTTGATTTTTATCTCTATTTATAGTATACTTATTTATTTTCGTCTACGTCAAATTCCCATTCTCAATATGCCATGGATTTCCTTGATGTCGAGGATAGAGTGAAAATCCACACTCTTACAATTATAACATTCATTGTAGGTAATCAATGGAGAAAAATAATTATTGCCTCTAAGATGTCTCTTATGGATATTATCAAATCTATTGTCCATAACTCTTAAGGATTGTTAAAGCTCATTTCTAGCATAATAATATCTTAGACAAGCTTGACAATGGACAAATTTATGACCAAAATTTGTACATGAAAAACAATTATCATAAAAGTTATTTTAGTGCCTCGGGACAATTTGCAATTAAGGATATCGTTTGTTGATTCCATGATGAATTTATCTTTGAGAGATATATAATTTTGATTTCAGGTTTGAGATATAACTCTCGGCCTCTTAGATTTTCTATATAAGAGAAGCTTCAAAGTTTCCATTCTCAACATTACTGCAACTCTACATCTTAATTGGTTTATATATTTATCCTTTACTGAAGACTCATCTATTTGTTCCATGCATGCTACCTGTTCTATGGTGTTTCATGAATACTCTCTCTCTTTCTTTTGCATCAACGCTTAATCAACCTATGTCACTTTAAACCTTGTAACATTTCTTGCCTCGATAGATTATTCATTGAGAAACTTGAATTCTTCAAAAGAATTTGGCACCTAAAAAGTAATATTCTATTTCATAACCTTGTTTGTTAGCTCCTGATGCATGTAACCATCAAACATAACCATAGTGTTAGACGATAAGGTGCTTTAACTCGAGTAATTCTCCCAATAATTAAATAGAATAAACCTTCCACAAGCATGTCACTTGGAAATTTAATTCCTACTTGTCTTAGTTGTGACTCTTTTTATGTTGAGGAGTCTGTTCCTATTCCTTAGGAATTGTTAAGATCTAGATGTTTCCTAGATTGGTGTGTGGTTGAGATATTTTCTCAACCAAGTGGTTATGTGTCCAAGTTAGTTTACATATATTGAGACAACATTTCATGTATATATGTAACTGTATTTGATCAATGAATCAAGTGTGCATCATCAAATTTTATCTTGGTATCAAAGCCCATATGGGATTGGGCCTTCCCCCTCCTGGGCTAAGGGAAATAAAGAGTTTGATGAGTATTTGTTTGCTTTTTTCATTTGTTTGCCATCATTTGTTGTTGTTGTGTGGCTAGAGACAATGTGTGTTTCCTAAGTATGTCTACAATGTATGGACCTATTTGCTAACTGAGGAGATTTGTGATTGCATTCTTGGATAAGGATTGATGGTGTCTGCCTACGATTCCTGCCATAGTTTTGATGCCTGTGTGAATATTTAAACACTGACACCAACTTTCTTCAAGTGAGTCTATGACTGGGTTTTGTGAACTAGATAGGTCGATGATGATTGTGCCGTGCTATATGCGTTGAGTTGTTGGAGTAGTGGATCTATTGCGTTTCTTGGGGCAACCATTTGAAGAGCATTGAGTTACTGGAGCTGTGGATCCATTGTGTTTCTTAGTGAAACCATTTGAAGTTCTGTGGACAATGATAATTTTATGATGTTTGGAAAATATTTGTTGGTGTTGTGTATACCTTTGAGGAGGTTGGCAAAAGGTGTTCTATGATGCAAAAGGCACCACCAAACCTACCTTTAATCATTGAGGACAATGCGTAGAAAAGTTTTTGACTAGCGGGTTGATTTGGAATGATGGATGGGAGCTAATGACTGTGTCAATGGAGTTGTATGTCACCATGAGATACTCAGCCTATGGGAAGGACCTCTATGTAGCACATAGCTACATATAGAATTAGGCAGTGTTGCATGGTTTTAGACCGCAGATGTTCAAGCTTTCTTTCTGGGTTTTCAAGGTTATGATTGAAATGGAGGTGTGAGATGTAGAGAATGTTGTGATGGAAGAGTGGCTTCCAGATTTCAAAATTGACTCGGACAATAAATTCTCTTCTCCATATTTTTTCAATTTTATTCAAGGCGAGATAGAGGAGGAAGCCTGACAAGTTGAAGGATCATTTGAAACTACAAGCACCTATGCAACATCACCATATGTGGAAAAAATTAAATAAAGAGAATCATCTCAAGATGATATGGAATGCAATCTTCGAGCATGTTGGAAAGAAATTGTTTTTTTTCTTCCAAGGTGACAAGATTTCAATGGGAGTTTCTTTTGTTTTTTCAGTGGACCAGAAACTATGTGTGTAGAAAAAATATGCTGGAAAATTGCATGTGTCATGTTTGTGGGAGTAGAGTCACCGCTGGAATGAGTCACACGAGGAGTTGTGAAGCGTTGAGCATGCAACCACTTTTTAGTTTGAGTATTTATGCAGTTTTGAACATTATTTCACTATTTTGACCTTTTTTTGGAGTTTGGAAAGATAAATAGGTTGAGTATGATCAACTCAATGTAGAAATGTAACTTATTATAATGATTATGATTGCATGCTTAGAAACTCCAAAGAAAAATAAATAGTGGTGTTTAAAAATGTTTTTGAATTAGAAGCATTTACATTGAGCCTAGCTAACTTAATCGAGCAGTTGTGTTAGAAATAGTTACTCTAACAAATCGTGAAGGTGAATCAAAGACAGCGATTAAACCAAAAAAAGAAAGAGGATGCAAAGACACTCTATGGTGGATAATAAGGTTGAATTGCATCAAATATTGATTTTGTGCAACAACAACAATGAAAATTATGGTTTGTGAGATAGACTCACTAGCATGTTGTATTATGAGTTACACATTTTATTAGTAAGTAAGTCTACGATAATTTATAGTGGTCTCTGTAAAGTATATACCTGGTAACTCCAAGAGTTGGAGTGTGTAAATGGGAAGCCTGATAAGGTAGGTTTGTGGTAAGACAAAAGCCACATGTGAGAGTGTGGTGGACATGGATTCCTGTAGGAATTATTTAGGATGAGCCAAAAAACCCCTTGGCATGATTAAGGGTGAGCCTAGAAAAACCTGGGCTTGGTTGAGTTGGGTCTGTGGTGAGCCTTGGCGGCTAGATTGTGAGCCTTGGTAGCTGAGTTGGGCCTTGGTGGTTATGTTGAGCCTTGGTGGCTGAGAACCCTTTTTAGCATGGTTGAGGGTAATCTGATAAAATCCAGAGTATGGTTATGGGTAATCCGATAAAACCCATGATGATGATGATGGAGGGGGCTTTGCAAGTACATGTACATGTATGCAGATAATGGTTGACATAAAACTATATATGAAGGACATCCTAGTATACTAGCGGTTGCAGCAGTTGGGTACCCATGCATTTTGGTCGATGGTTGTTCCTTTATATGGATGTTGACATCATATTTTCTCATGTTTGTGTTGGCATTATGTTTATGGTATGGTTATATGTTACAGATGTTGTACTTGATGGCAACACCCATGGCATGGCTCTCAATATGTTGAGAATTAAGAAGTACGCAGGAGAAAAGTTCATGGAATTTTATGCAGAGAAAAGTTTATAAAAGTTTATTTCATGTGGAGAAAAGTTCACGGAATTTTATGCAGAGAAAAGTTTATAAAAGTTTATTTCATGTGGAGAAAAGTTCACGGAATTTTATGCAGAGAAAAGTTTATTTCATGTGGGAAAACTTACCTTTGGTCCATGGTAGTTAGTCCTTGGAATTTGAACCTATGGTTTTTGGACCATGGCATCTCGACAGACATGTTGATCCCTAGTATTGAGTTGATGGTATTGGTTTGTTATAGTTTTGGCCCGTGGTATTGGTCCATGATTTGAGGAAGAGCTTGCCTATATAAAGCAAAGGAGATCATTTGGCTTGTGTATGCTTTTGGGTTGAATATCTTAAGATCTGAAATATTGGGTTATTGTTTCAAAAGTTCGATCTATATGAAAGTGAAGTGGAAAGCGAATCTGTGAAGGGTGATCTCTCAAGCGCTGCAGCTGAGGAAGTGCGGAGGCGCCGCAGGAGACACCGCAGGAGGCACCGCAGGAGACACCGCAGGAGGCGCCGCAGGAGACGCCGCAGGAGGCGCCGCAGGAGACACCGCAGGAGGCGCCGCAGGAGACGCCGCAGGAGGCACCACAGGAGATGCCACAGAAGGTGTTCTGGGTTTAGTTTTCTGTTATTGTGGATCTGGTTATCTGGGTGACTTACTGGTA